>JAVDPK010022613.1:0-23594 GCA_034780415.1 Cichlasoma orientale | reverse complement strand
AAAAAAATCCCCAAAAACCATCATATCAATCCAGCTTTTATAGCAACTGTTCTAAAGGATACCTCCAAGTGGGCTTTGTGATTTGCATGTTTTGGAGAGCATGTGCAGTGCCTGTCCATTTTGCTAGTGTTGTCTCAGTGAAAGCCAAGACTGACAGCAGCCTCGGGAATGCTCCCCGTCATCACGACTGCTCTAGATGGATTCAAGCATCTTTGTCAACAAGGCCTCTCTGTACAGCGTTTTATGTGGTCAATGTTTTTAAGACACCTTTACCTCTCCATCGCTCAGAAAACCGCAGATGACATCAGCGTGTCATCATGTAGGGAGCTAAAATGTCAGCGCTTTCTCAAAATTTCAATACACCAGGGAGGAGGCGAGCTAACATTGCCGTCTTGTTGTACTTATTTTTCTTGTTGATTTGTTTTATGAGACATCGGAATCTTACCTTTTACTTCAATTGTAGCGTTTGCATTTGGTGCCGTGTCGAACGTGTAAACGCACATGTATTCCCCGGAATCGTTCGCGCGTGGCTTGGTGATTCTACAGCAAAATAAAGAAAGAACAAAACAAATTAATCTAAACATTTAATTTACCAGCCACTTACACTTTAAGCAGTCAAGGAATGTAAAGTAATTTCAAGTCAACTTCAATAATTAGTTTAGTGGACTGCAACAGTGAAAGCCCACAAGGCCGCTGGAGACAAAATGTTGGCATTATTCTGTTATATTACGAAACAGCAGCTCCGCATACTGCAGAGAAGGGCACCACAGGCATTTTAGCTGTACTCTTCAGTGTATCACTGATGTAATGTGACAAGGAAGTGACCAATTGGTCTTATCTTGTGGGTAGGGAGAGTCTGTGGTATGTCTTTGGGGGCGACAGTAGCTTTGTGCTCCAATGATTATACTGTGTGACAACAGGAACCAACAACTAGTTGGTACTTTAGGATGTAATAAAGGCTTTACTTTTTCATTTCTAGATAAATGCATAGATGCAGCAAGATCGATTTAACCGATAGGCTGCGAGATTTTTTTGTAAATGGGTGAGAAAGTCACAGAAATTAATCTTAACCCCTGTTTAATATTTGCATATTTTAAAAGGATAAGGAATCGCATACAGCAGAGTTTGCAAGAAGTCTGGACTCCTTGGATTTTCAAATTAAACTGAGACTAATACTGCCTCCTCACATTTCTGAGTAAGACTGCACGTACAAGCTAATTTTAACAGAAACTCAGCACAAACAGTCAGACTGACTGTATATTGTAGAAAAGGAACTGTCACTACATTGTGGCCTGTGCCCTACTTACAAGTGCTTACATCCTTTACTCAAGCAAAAACACCAACCTGAGTTAACTCTGTGTAACAGTCACACTTCAGGCTTAGGCCTAATTAGTGTAAGGCTTTGTCCTTGCAAGGTCCTGCTCTTCAGGCATTGCTCAAGCCCCCCACAGAGACAAATATGACCATGCAAGATTAACCTGGCACTGTTTTTTAGTGGAATAATAACCTCCACTTTACAGGAATCATTTCGATTATTTTGTAGATTAATTCTCCTTCACTTTACATTACTGAAATCGGTTAATTTCATTATTGTCTTCTCTCCTAATGTATGTCCGACTCACAACAAGGAGGAAAAGCCGTGCGTCACCTGTATACTGTGTCCTTGCGTTCTGTCCGTGTGTTGCCGATCTCCTGTCCATTTTTCATCCAGAAGCTTTCCTTGTGACGTGTATGGGCAGCGGTGAGGTTACACTGCAGGATAACTTGTTTACTAGAGGCATCTGCTGTTAGGATGGTCTGATCAGAGGCATTGATCTTTGGTTCTGGAAGACAGAGAGAGTCAAACCTTATCCCAGAACATAAGGCTCAGATCTGTTTTAATCCTTCTTCCCATGCTGTACTTGCTGTAGGCTGTATGCTGTTTTTGTATGATCTGTGTAGGAGGGTGTCTATGAAGTGAAGTTCACATAACAAATAAACAAAAAGCATAATAGGACATGAAACCACCAGGATGCCTTGTGAATAATATTTATCTTCAATGTAGCAATTATGTACAGTGCTATTTATAAATGTGTGTGAATTCTTCATTTGTCTGCAGCAATAAACGTTAAGGCTATACTGATCTACCGTGGCCAAATATGAATTGTGACTGTCACACTGTCTCCAGGGACAATTCTACTAACACAGACATGTTATAATTAACATCTGCAGTAAGGTTGATCAGGAATCTGAATAGTGCCATCCAGATTCCTGGTTAACCCACCATCAGCTTGTCCAAAAACACCATAAGATCATAACATGTACCTGGGAATAGGACAGAACAGGAGCTGTGTATGGCACATAATAAAGAAAAGTTCAAATTTATAGAACAAACTTAATCCTAGAAAAAATAATCACCCAAATCATCCACAGTGAGTGCTCCCAGGCCAGTAGTGTTATAAACTGTTTGTGCTTCATGATTAAGCTATGATTAAACTACAGCTTGTTTTTCCCTAATAGTAACCCTGAATATGACTGTTACCTCGAGATTTATTGCAGCCTCTTGTAACCTCATCTATATTCACAGGAAGAAGATGTACATAATTTTATACATGAGTGTTTTGCATTGACCATATAGGGTATAAAATGAGGTCACATTTTTGGTGGATTGTGATTTACACAGAGTTTTACAAATGACGGATCTGAAATACACTGCGCAAAAAAAAATTAAAGGAACACTTTTTAATCAGAGTATAGCAGGAAGTCACTTAATCTTCTGGCATACTGAGCCGGTCAGCTAAGGAGCAGAGGGGGTTGGTAATCAGTTTCAGCTGCTTTGGAGTTAATGAAATTAAAAACAGGTGTACTAGAGGGGCAACAATGAGACAACCCCCAAAACAGGAATGGTTTTACAGCTGGAGGCCACTGACTGCATTTAGCTAGGGTCAGTGTCACTACTGGTAGCATGTCATACCTGGACCCTACAGAGGTTACACGGGGTAGTCCAACTCCTCCAGGATGGCAGATCAATATGTGCCATTGCCAGAAGGTTTCATGTGTCTCCCGGTACAGTCTCAAAAGCATGGAGGAGATTCTCGGAGACAGGCAGGGAGCTGGATGGGGTTATAGAAGGTCCTTAACCCATTAGCAGGACCAGTATCAACTTCTCGTGTGGAAGGGCGAAAAGGATGAGCACTGCCAGAGCCCTGCAAAATGACCTCTAGCAGGCCTCTGATGTGAATGTCTCTGACCAAATAATGAGAAAGACTTCATGAGGGTGGCCTCAAGGCCAAATGTCCTCTAGTGGGCCCTGTGCTCACTGCCCAGCACTGTGGAGCCTGATTTGCATTTGCCATAAAATACCAGAATTGGCAGGTCCACCACTGGTGCCCTGTGCTTTTCACAGATGAGAGCAGGTTCACCCTGAGCACATTTGACAGATGTGAAAGGGTGTGGAGAAGCCGTGGAGAATGTTATGCTGCCTGTAACATCACTCAGGAGGCATGGTCTGGGGAGGCATAACCATGGAGGGACACACAGACCTCTACAGGCTAGGCAACAGCACTCTGTCTGCCATTAAGTATTGGAATGTAATCCTTGGACTCCTTGTCAGACCTGACACTGAAGCAGTGGGTCCTGGGTTCCTCCTGGTGCGCAACAATGCCCCCTCATGTGGTGAGAGTATGAAGGCAGTTCCTGGAGGATGGAGGAATTGATGCTTGCCTGACCTAAATCCAACAGAACACCTCTGGGGCATTATGTTTCAGTCTGACGCTGCCAGGTTGCACTTCAGACCGTCCATGAGCTCAGTGATGACCTGGTCCACATCTAGGCGGAGATCCCTGAGGACACCATCCATTGTCTCATTAGGAGCATGCCCCAACTTTGTCAGCCATGCATGAAAGCACATGGGGGTAATACAAACTACTGAGTACCATTTTGAGTTGCTGCAATGAAATTTTGGAAAAATGGACTAGCCTGCTGTATCATTTTTTCACCTTGATTTCCAGGGTGTCTTTGAATTCAGCCCTCTGTAGGTTGATCATTTCATTTCCATCAAACGATGTGGCATCCTTTCATTCCTAACTCATTACCCAGCCTGCATCAGTGTAGATATCCAGCATGTTCTTTTCCCCCATTGAGATCTGATGTGTTTTCAAAGTGTTCCTTTAATTTTTTTTGAGCAGTGCAATAATTTATACAGCTGAACAGACCTTTGACATTATACAGCTGAATGAGTACCTAAACTTTTAAATTGCTAACCGCAGTGGTTACCAAACAATACCCGGGTCAATTCCTCAAGGACGATCGGGGAAGGTGTCATCTGAGAGCGAGGTGCCCTTTGCTCTGCCTTGAGTAGTGAGCAGGAAGCTTCCTATGCACTGCCCCTCCTCCTCCTCCAGGGCTGGCCAACCATGGCAACAATGGAGCCCCCGAGGGGAGGAGCAGAGAGGAGAAGCATCATAATCCTACTACTAGCTGCTTCTGCAAAGCCACTAGCAAGGCACAAGGGGAGAGAGGGGGAAGAAGGGCTACTGAGACTGGCGATTGACTTCTGCTAGCATTCACAGTACCCTCTTCCTGTAATTCCGCATACTCAAAAGCTAAGGGGATCTCTCTCCCCTCCCCCCTTGTCGCTCTCTCTCCCCTACCAAGCGGAGCCACACGTACTATTAATAGTATCTTCGAGTCATGCGTACAAAACACACAACATGAGGTACATAAATTAACATTTAGCAAACACGGCACAGTGGTCCACAGGCAATTTAACCAGAAGGTTGTTTGTAGGACACTTTGTCACAACTTGAAATCTGCTAACTGCTGGACAATAAATCATCATACCAGAATGTAAGCAAATATTAAATGTGTCTCTAAATGAGTGTAAATGTCATAAACCCTGGTATTTTCCTCTGGCAGGTACGCTACCTTGATGTTGATTGTTATAACTGACTGATGGACACTTGGCAGTTTTGTTTGAATGCCAAGTAAAGATGGATTCTGTTACAATTTGCCAAGATTTATGATACCAATTGAACTAAACAGCTTAGACACACTAATCAATTTAGCAATGTGTGTGTCAAAGGGAGCACTGTAAAAGGCAGAGCAGGCCTCAAATAACCACTTTGTAACATATTAAAAAAAACAAAACAAAAGGTGCAGCAACTGTTCTTGCACGTAAAAGAGGGCCCTCTGAACCACTCAGTCTTAATAATTATAATAATGTGCAAATTTGAATATATTTATCTTATTAAGAACAATGCATTTGTTTCACTTTGTGATTCATACCATTATGACAATTAGGATGCTACCTTGCTTTCAGGCAGTGCCGCATGTCTGTATTCAAAATCCACTGAGATTTGTTGTGTGTGGTTAATTCAAGAGACACTCCACACAAACGCTGTGTGAATATATCTGAGTATGAAACACTCAACCCCTAAAACGGTATGAAAATATCTGCATGTTAATTTTTTTTTAAGAAAAAAATAACAGCTGTGTAATTCAAATTGGCATGGGTCACAATTATAAAAATTAAATATTTAATATGCTGGAAAGATGACGGAATATCTTATAAATAATCTCTCAAACCACTCCAGCACAATAATTCATTTTTAGACTTTGGTGAAGGTGATGCAAAAGGAATATTTTAGCCATATTTTGGTGGGGGGAAAAAACAGTAATGATACAGATGCACAGGAGTTTCTGTAGATATTGTGATTTTTTTTTTCTAACACAAAAAAAATCACTATTGGATTTAATTGTAAGCAACATGAATTAAAGTGCAAGTTAAAGTTAAAGAACAACATTTTGGGAAATATGCTTATTCTACTTCTTGTCCAGGATAAAATGAGAATAGGCCAATTGCTTTAATGTCGGTGTACAATATCAGGAAGCTGCAGACAGCTGCCTAGCAGCTTATGCATAAAGATTATCTACCAGTAACTAGTTTTTGGAAGGATTAATTGGTTATTTGGTGAGCCTTGGAGTTACTGCTTTTTACCTGTGTTTAGACCTTTAAATCTTTCTGCTTTTGTTCCCATTCTAAGCTAAGCTAACTGGCTGTAGCATTCATCATTTCAGTGTCTCCCAAATGTCTCTTCTTGTATTATGAAACCAAAAATATTTGAGTGTTTCATAGCTTTGGGTACAGTATCACTTTAGACACATGTAGAAAGTACATATTAGAAAAAAAAGATATATCTGCAGTAGATTTCAGCCATGCATGCATGCATGCTTTTGTTGTGGTTTTTTCCAGAATTCAACTTTACTCAAAAGATAAAAAGAGTAGCAGTTAAAAAGCCATGTAGCTGAAATGAAATACTGCATATATATTTACATTCAGATATTTGTGGTGTATTCTCTAGAATGAGTCACAGTAACAAAGTAACAAAGTAAAATAATAAAAAAGGAGGACCAAAACAAGACAATCAGACTTTTGCACACTTCCTTAGTGACAAGCTATTACTAGGCTATGATGTATAGCCTGTAATATACATGTAATATGTGCATACTACATGTATATGCAAAGAGCACTTACTCCTCAGTAATGACAGAATATATTTAGGACCTGAGGGATTTGGATCTTTTTGATTAAACTGTAGGATTGAAGATAACATGTAAATAACCCGAGTGAACTGCTAACCCCCAACCCTGCTGTCCTTTTCACCACTTGTATAAGGATGGAACTGAAATCAGCCCTAATCCTAAAAGACAGCACTCACACATGAATCAAAATGTGCTAGTCCAATCAGAAGAGCCCGCAAAAACCAGACTCATCTAAACTTCTCAGAGAGCTTCACTGTGACTAACAACATTCCACATGTCCCTGTGCTCTAGTGGGCAGAGCACTGAAGCATGCACAGGATAGAAAGGTCCAGTTTAAACTCAGTTTGTATGACTGTTTGTGTGAATTGAGTAGAGGGTTAAAGGATATAATGTCATTACTGATTCACAGTCACACACGTCATGGCTGAGAAGGCACAAGGTAATACACAGGGAGGTCCAGAGGGACTGTTGTGTACAAGTTAAGTCTGTCTCATCTCGAAAGAGACGTGCGCAGCCCCCTTACATTTTCATCCTTTATTGGATTACCACACACAAATTTGAAAGTAGAAAATGTTTGCTTTTATCAGGAAGGAGTTGACAGCAGGAATCACTGTTTTGCACCTTAACGGAGCCCTCCTTGTGTCTTCTTTCAGTCCCATTTACACCGTGCCCGGAGTGAGAAAGCCAAATCAAAAGCAACCATTACTTCAAAGCACCACTAGATTTCCACTGCATTTAGCAGGCAGGTCTTTGAAGTAAACGAAAACAAGCCACACAATGCAAGAGACACAGCTTAATGTTAAGGCAATACATATCACAGATAAATCTAGGAATAAGAAATGGGGTGGGATTAGGATACAGAGAAATAGATAATGATCAGAATATTGTAAAAGGACACATGAGACAGTGAGAACAAAGATTTGCTGTGGGTAGAAAGAACAAAAATGTAGCTTGAGACTGGGTAAAGTTCCTGGGTTTGTGGTCATTTACAACAAGATGCTCAATGGATTTTGGAGAGACAGGGAATCTACTGACTTTAAGAGGAGAGGAGGACATAAATATTTACCAAACCTAATTTAATATCAATGAAAACAAAAAGGCAGCCACTGCCATATGTGATGTAAACTTGATTTTTCTTCTGTTAAGAGTTCTAAAAAGCAAGTTAAAAAAAAGGAATTTGAATAAATAATGTGGTTGCTCTTTGTTTTGTTTTTTTCTTTCAAGCCTGGCCAGTGACCACTGCAGTGAGGGTGGGCTCTTGAGAGGTTTTAACAGGCTGGAGTGGTTGGGAGAAGGGATTTGTAGTTTTTTTTTTTGACCATCTAGGTACTACAGGACATAGACCACTCACTCTGTAGCACCGAAATGGTGGCCTGGGCGCGGATCCAAGTGATGGCCGGGTTTTGTCGGAGGTCATTGCGCCTGGGGTCGTTGCTTGCCCGGCATTCATAGGTCCCAGAGTCCTCCAGTGTGAGGCGTGTGATGCCGAGCACACTGACCCCATTGGTGCCGTAGGCCGTGTTGATGGATACCCGACGTTTGCGGGCTCCGTCCCACAGCTGCTTGAAGGAGTCAGCTCGGTTGACCTCAGCATACCACCACTGGATCTCTGGAGTGGGGATACCGACCACCTCGCAGTAGAGCTCAAAGGTGTCTCCTGTAAGCTTAGTCTCAGAGAGTGGCGACTTCACAAACCCAGCTGGAGAGGAAAAGTGTATTGGGATGGCAGGGAAGGAAAGGGTAGAAAGAGGGTTAGAGCAGAAGGAAGGCATGGAAAGGCCAAGGGATAGAGAAGGAAATTAATAGGATCAGAGTACATACAAACAAAAGAGAGGATGATTAAAGGCAAATCAAAAAAGAAGCAAGCCTCAAATTATTGATAGGTGGAAAAAGAAAAGGTTAATGATTTTCTAAATCCAGTCCATTCAACGTCAAGGTTCCCTGGCCCACTTACGGCCAACTGTCACACAACGTCATAGTCAACCAGTCCCAAATCCATGCCAGCTGCAAATAATGCTGTTATCTTGCGGATGTAATCTTAGGAAGATGAGTGCTATGAGATTTTTGGAATGCACCCTTCATGTGCTTATGCTTAAGCAAACAGAGATAACATTAGTTGCAGTACATTAAACACAGTGCATATACACAAGAAAATGCAGTATATGGTGAAGGGGAACTCTTTACCTCGTGTCATAGAACTTAAATCAGTTACAGATCATTTTTTAATGGCTTGTTCTGCCAAGCAAACAATCACCCAACTCTATTTTACATCTATTGTGAACATTAACACGAAAATCTCCATATTTATCACTACTGAATAAGAACACTGTACCTTGAACTTAATTATCAGTGACGCCACTCTGTCAGCAGAAGGAATATTACTGAACTCTCAAATTAATTTGCAAAAATTTGTAGATTCCTGTGTATCGCAATATTACCTCTAAAGATGTTAATTTGTTAGACAAATATCTCATAAATAAATTCTCGACACACCAGCTTCTTATAATCATCAATTCATTTTCCATGCTCACTGATCTTTTTCAAGATCATAGGTTGCTGGAGTCTATCCCAGCACACGCTGGGTGAAAGGTGAGGTACAGCCAGTCTGTCGCAGGGCTAATACAGCCAGGCACACAAACATATTCACACCCCCTTTGACACTTAGGGGCAATTTAGAGTCACCAGTTCACATAACATGTACAGTACCGGTCAAAAGTTTGGACACAGTCACCCACACAGGGGGAAACTGAATATGCTTATGGAAACCAGATTTTGTGTGGCCGTTTTGCCCCATTGTTTTCCTATAATCTATACCAAACTTTTGTTGATTATTTAGTAGCATGCTAAACTTATACCCTGAAAAATAATAAAGAAAAAGTTTACCTATGTCAATTCTCATATATAATTCTCCCCAAAGGTTGCAATGTCTCTGTACAGCATATCACCAGAATTGTTGCAACTAGATGTAACTATATGTATGCGCTATAATCTCCTTTTATCCATACCGCCTCTTCCCGCTAACCCTAGAAATTAGGTCAGGCTGCTTACATTTTGGATAAGCTGGACTTTAAGAGCGGGGTTTCAAAATTCACACATGGTCACAGGGGTATAGTATATTCCAAGTTCAACCAGCATCTCCATAAGTGCAGAAAAACTATCTTTATTGAAGCAATACAAAACTTGATTATGCCCCCCCATCTCTCCAATCACGGTATCTCCCCATTAAGGCCGTCAGACGGACCGCCTTACTCTCCTTATGTGAAATACAAAAACATGAGATATGGTGAATTTCAAAATAAAATCCATAATCCATCCATGGGCATTATTACCACAACTGCAACTTTACATTGCTCCATCTGTACCTGGTTCCCAGCCCTGTTCCACGCCAGTAGTTTGCCCAGCTATACACTGGCAGACTTGATGAACCTCATTTAATGACAAATCACATGGGCCACAGCCACTGCTCTCTGCTGGCCCTATAGCCTGTCAGCTGTAAACCACATGTGCTTAAATCATTAGAAAAAATGCACTTCCTTAACACTGCCCTTAATTGTAGCACAGAAAATGGGAACAAAAAGCCTTTGGTCTCTTGAGTGCTAGACTGTTTGTTGTGTCTAAATGCAACGGCTTACAGGCCCTCCTAGATCTGTCCGTCCTGCTCAAAGTTATGTATCTTAGGCACATGAACAGATAAGCTTGTAGAAGCCCGAGGAAGGAGTGCAACTGCAGTATTCAGCTCATCCCCACAGTGAAGCCAGTAATATTTCATTTAAAATATCTGATTCAAGATTTAATGATTGCAAGTTAACAAGTGTGCTACCCAACACCCCTTTGGTTACTCAAAACCAAGTGAGAATAATTTTTTTTTTTTTTTGACGGGAAAGAAGATTTGTGAAAAGAATTCAGCAAAAACAAAAAATTGCACTCTTCTTGCTAGAGACGTATCTAAGGACATTAGGTGCAACAACTTGTGTTTCTATGTGCGATGCCTAGAGATATGCAGAGCAATTAGCATTTGTTTCTTTTCTCTGGAAACATCTGGGCCCATCAAGCTCACCACATAATCCCAGAGGGTGAATCCCAGCCCATCCGCCTACACATTTAAAGCAATATTTCAGTATAACTGAACACTTACTATCCCCCTCTCAGTAGCCAGGTGTGGCACATGACACATACAACTAGAGTCATCCATGCATGAGATCACATAATCATAGTATAACTACTTAAAAAAACGCAATGAATGACCTCCAAGGTGAAAAAGAAACGGATGACTTGATTTAAATTCAAGCCCAGGGACACTCTGGAGAAATACTCACAGAAACAAACTGCAGACAACACCAGGCCAACGAGCAGACCAATTTTCAAGTTGTTTAAACAAGGAGCTTACACTGGCAGTGAAAATAAAATGCAAAGCAGCCAGCTGGTACTTATTCGTTTCAAATCACGCTGGGAGACGAGAAGTGACAGAGAATGGTGGCATGAATGCTGGAATGATCTGAGCAACTCGGTGATAGAGGAGAGCTTCGTCTGTCTCGGAGAAGGTCAACTGAATGGCAGATATGTTGACTCAAGTTCCAATCATTTTGTTCGAAACAAATGCAATATAGGCACATTTTATAAAGCTGAATCCGCTTTTACTGTAGTATTGTAATACTAACCAGTATTTATATATTACGGGGGAGGTGCCGACAGCCTGGGTGAAATAATTTCTAATTTATATTTCTGCCTGACCGCATGTAAAAAAGCGCCCATACATTAAAGTCTCAACAATATAAAAACCGAAATAAGTGTGAATTGCAGTTATGTGCAAAAGACTTAAGTTATTTATTAACCTATGAGTAAAATACGTAGAAATTAATTTTATGCATTATACACCAATATTGCGCTGCCATTGCCTGAGGTTGGGTGTGGTCTAGGCTAGTGCAATTCCTCAAAAACGCACAGTATTGACAACAAGCTTTGGTGCAAGAGACTTGGTGAACTTGCATCACATTAGGCAGTTTCACTGTTTGCACACAGCGCATGCAAATAAAAACAGAACACGACACGCTGTATGTAACAGCCCGACAACAGAAATAATAAATCAAAAAAAGTCTAACAAGAAGCAGACTCGCCTATGAGGAGAAACCCTGTATGCTGCTCATCAGCTACTGAAGGCAAGCAAATAAAGACTCTGCTTATATTTCAGGCACTTGAAAGGTCTGCAGAGGCTGCAGAAATGTTTATTCCAAAAATCTTTAGAGTATCATTTACATTCTGGCTGTAAGTTTTAAAGATAGCTCTGAAAACCGAGTTGGTGTCTGCATCACGATTGTACTTTGAACATTACGTGTCCCACAGTACGTTTTCACGCGGTTAGTTACTAAAGGTGGCAATTTTCAACGTCCCCTTTACAGTACCTACACCAGTGTCTTATCTGGTCGTGCCTCTTTGTTGTGCATTATAAGACCAACAAAAGGCTTCAAATGATACAAATGGCTGTAATCTAAAGGTATTAGCCACATGCTGTGGAAGAGATGGGTAGTCAGCAACAAAGTAAACCCCGGATGTTACATTTTTAAATACAACATCCTCGAAAGAAAACTCTACATTACATGAAGCAAATGTGAGCAGTGGGTGGGCCTCACTGGTGGAGGAGTCACTGCAAAGCTATGGGGAGAACATGAAGTGAAACTATGCTGAATTCTTCAGATTTTTTTTTTCCAGAGAAAATAAACGAGTTTGTTGATGTTATCGCGACGACCTTTATTTACCTCAGCTTCAGTTTACTTAACCAAGGAAGTCAAACTCTCATACCACAGAACGCTTTCAAGTATTCCAAACACAAAATTATAAAAATCCATCATAGTGTCAAGGTCCCACTTAACTGTTTAAGCTTACTTTACCTCCACTTGACATTTGCACAATAGTAGCACAAAATAACCTGTGGTCTTCTGTGACACGCTCTGTCTAAAGCTGAATGGAAGTCACAGATATTAAAGCTCACATGCTCCTCATGCAGGTAGAGAAGAGAGCTCCCCCGAGGACTGACAACAGGCCCCACACCACCACTATGCAGCCTGAGAGTGAGTCAGCTGCCTGCCTACAACCTGGATCCCCATCCACAGTCCCACAGCACAGACAGAGAAAGCAGAGGGTAGGAAACCCCCTAGGGCCAATGAGCTAGTTATGTACTAAGCAATGTATGTGTGTGTGTGTGTGTATTCGCAAGTGTTTGAATTTGTGAATGTGTAAATATCTTTGTTTTACCTGCTTGATGCAGGTAAAACCTGCATGATGCTGTGACAGATATATACGTGCCTTTACAGGTCATTTGAATTGTGTTATAGGCTTGTAGTGTTATAGTTTATTACTAATTTGGGTTTCCACTTTTTTGATTTTAGAAGCTGTGAATATGTAATCTATAATGCCATCCACACAGGTGTTTTCAGTTGTTCGAGTTTAAAGATTATTTCAGGGTGAATTTAAGCTTAGCAATCCAAGTGAACCAAGGTCACTAATCTCCAAATATTAAAAAAAAAAAAAAAACAATCACAAAAGTGTAACATGCTCTGCCCCAACAGGTGCCACGAAACAAGTGAGGAAGATCAGGAAGATATCGGTCAAGCAAAATCTGTAGAGAACATCAGATTAGGCTTAAGTAAGAGCTTCTGCGTGCTTCGGGTGTCTGGTAGGATGTATAAAAATTAAAAAAAAGATTGAAAAAAGCAGAACTCGAGTGCAGCGCAGTGATAAAGTGCAGCACACAATGTGGAGCATAAAGTAGAATTTTCTTCAAAAGATACACGTTTGTGCATATTTAGATTGAATTAGAGAAAATAATTTAGCAAAACAAAAGGGCAGTATCTCATTGGTGCCCCAACACCTGCTGACCCCGCTGGAGAACCGAACTGCAGCAATAACGACCGAGACCAGCTCGCCAATACACACTGGTGCAAAACCTCAACCAGCTCCAGCTGGAAGAAAATGACTTGTGGTCTGTTTTATTTTAAAACATTAATGTTGTATCTACAGCAGCGAAGAGCAGCCTCTGTGCTGTAAACGTTAGTACCAGGGGAAGCTATCATTAATAACAACATTAGCAGATGGAATCATGATCTTGCACAAGATCCGTATGCCTAGATCAGCAGCAGTATATTTATACACACACATACACACAAGGAACCAGTTTTTGATGTATTTTTCATTGAGATGATTCAAACGCGAATTAACCCGAACACCATGTTTATGTATCCCAGAGCCTCTCAACAACAAATTACCAGCACATTACATCACTGATAACTATTTCTATAAGTTATATTATTTTAAATACCCACCAAAGCATGCAGTGGTGAGTATGGAGCTCAGCTTTCAAAATCTAGCAGCATGTTTGAGAGAAGGGCAGTACTGAAAGTTAACTTTTTTTTATTAGTGTTGCAAATTGTTGCAAAAGCTTCACTGTTGAAAATCCAAACTTAGAACCCAAATATTACTTTGAATCTGCTAAATAATTACTGCACATAAACTTTATTGCCGATTGGCTACGGACGCTTAGAAAGTCCACTCTTAAGTTCAATGTTCAAGTGTCACCAAAGTCTCTGGAAATCAGTATTCATATACGCCAAAATGAGTTTATGCATGCGATTTATATAACTGCTAAATGGTCACTACTAACATCTGGGGTAAAATCTGTATAAATGCTAATACTTGCAAATGACATGTCAGTTTTTACATATCATTGAGTAAAAAGTCTAGACAATTTATTACAACTAAACTATAATTATAATTACATTTACAAGATAGGTTTTCAGAAAAGGGAGGCCTCAGGCTCACCGTTTCAGTTTTACTGGTAATACTTGAATCTGTTATTGAGATCACAGACGAGAGGCAAAAGATTAATGAGATTTAAATCCCAATAACCCTTGTTTGGGGTAAAAAATTTTAATCCCATAAAACCACTAAACACTTCCGACTTCTGCTCAAAGGTGAAAGCAGGGGAATTCTAATTTTTTTTTGATGTAACTGTGATAAAAAAGAAAGAAACAATACAATAATTCCATAAATGAGAAGAACTACACTCGTCTCCTCAAACTACTGTTTACTGCACAAGGTGACAAACGCTATTCCCCAGCCTCCTACTGTACTTTTAGTTAATATTATTTGTCAAGATACACGTGAGCTGAACACTAGCTTATAGGTGAAAAGGCAACTTTCTGTTGTGCTCCGTCACTTGAAAAACACTCGTGCCGATTAGAAAAATGGAAACTCCCGTTTGAACATTCTGTCTCTGACCCGGAGTCCTTGTGCGACACACGTAGCTGGAGTTGCTCCTACAGAACAGTCAGTATCACAAGGCAGAAGCTAAACTGGAGAGCTTCCAGCAGCGAATCTGAATGCAAAGCAGGGAGGTACTAAAAAAAAAAAAAAAAAGCAATGTGCTTGCTCAGCAAAAACCTCCCCAAGACAAATCACTATAAAAAAAAACTATTAAAAAAAAATCACTGCTTGTGTTACAGATGTGCATCATTATTCTGTATGCCTGCAATGTGTTTAATACAGTGTGATGCTGCTCCTAATCAGTGCAAGCCGTATCAGATTTCACAGTGGGCAGGCATGACTCAGTGTATGAGTTTGGCTACAGTCCCACAGCATATTTTCCAGACTCACAAGTGAACCTTGGTATCGTCTTAAAACGCTTTGTTTGCCTCACTGGATGATAATGCATAAGTGACATGAAGAAGAAAAAGGAATGGCCACTTGTTTACAAAAAAAAAAAAATACTATTATTGTTGTGATTGTTTTTGGTTGCTTACATGTTGCAGTGCATTTAGGTGTGGCTTGTCAGCTTTCCTATCTTTGCACTTAGATTGTAAAACCTGAAGAAGAAGCAGCCATCTTTGATGCTGTATGTGCTCAGTCTTAACTTAGCCCTTCAAGGACAAAAAAACAATGGTTAAATTTGAACATATAAGTGATAATAATCAGCTCATTACCGTAAATATCTTAGCATGACCTCCTTGTTTTGATTCGCACAGACACAGATGATGCAAAAATGAAGAAGAGCGGGCTACATGATTCGTAGGGGGAAATTATGTAAGAAGCAAAGGCACTTCCTCAGGTCAGCTCCAGCTACCTTCTCAACAGCATGTACTTTCTTTGCATAAGGATCACATCATCTCTCAGCTTAAATAGTCCACAGCCACCTAGTGATTCTTTAGAGAGCCGTGCAGCTGTGCACAAGGAGGCCATCCATTAAGAGTTAATGGATTCACTTTCACAAAAGGACCTTAAAGCCACAGTTCTCCGTGCTGTGTCTCGGTGGTAAAAATAGAAACGAGGCAGAATGGACGGATGCTATTTACAGTCCTTCCAAATTTCTGTCACAGAAACCGCACCTATATGGGCCTACGTTTCCCAGGAAATGAGGAAATAATGACTTGAATTCCCTCTGCTTCCTAGATACAGTGATTACATCTCATGCACTTATAATTATTATTGTCCCCACATCACTGTCTCAACTCTGTAATATCACAGGAAAATTTAGGATTGCATAAGAAGCCGTGCACCGATTACCCTAAATCTGAACTGTGTGAGAGAAATTAAATAGCTTTCGCGTGCAATGTGAGCAAATATTACCTTTGTTATTAACAGTGCTGTAGTTTATCACCGCTCTTATCTAACCTGTAAAATATAGGATCTATTCACTTGGAATGGCATACATTACTGCATAACACAGATGAAACACAGACAGTCTTTGCACCTGGGTGGCACTGCTCCTCCTCTCACTGACCACTCGATGCATTTGTGTGTGCGCGCGTGTTCCTGTAGTGTGAACTGGACCTCAGTGAGTGGGCACTAAAACTGGGCAAAGACCACAGGAAGTGTCTGGAAAGCCTTTGCTCGAGCTTTGTCAAACATTAGAGGGATTATTGGGTATTTGATTTTCCAGATAGCAAGATGAGAGAATGTCTCACTGCATGCACACACTTCAGACACTTCAAAGAAATTAACAATGCAGAAAGAAAGGAACTCAAGTAATAATGTGTTTATACCTATGGTGGTATTTGAGTCTCTCACATGCTAAACAAACATAGGCTGTTTTTGCAAACGATCGATATTTTTTATTGTTGTGCTTCACTTATTTTAGCATTTTTTTTTATCAGTATTATATAAAAAAAACAGTACAGGCTGTTATAGCCATGTTGCTTAGGCTAAACTAATGTTGAACATTTTGCATCTGAAATACTGGCAAAATTAAATCCCTAAAAAGCTACAAGAGAGCTGGAGTGAGATTTTTCACAACCTTCTCAACCAACCATCTAAACACATGTTATATTAATTCCTGCATAGTGGGTGTTCGATTATCCCCCGCAGCAAAGCCGAGGTGGACATTAAGCATTAAAATTATGAGTATGCACCATAATTCTCTGCCACAGTTTTCTGTGATGGGGATTAAGTGTCACTCGTTTGTGAGCACGTGGGTTCTGACATGTGGCGGACAGTTAAAAGATATTCAGTTATTAGATTGTAAGAAAAGCTCAAAACACTTTGTTTCCAGATGCATATCATCTTACTACATTCTTCATATGCACGCTTGCTGAAGAAACCCACCTAATATTGAAATATTAACGATAAAAAGACACTTTCATTTCATGAATGGCTGCTGATATGCGAGCCCCGTCGGGTGATGTGATTCAACAGAATTTGGAGTCGGGACATGCTGCATCAGAGGACGAGAGCCTGGAACACCCGAGAGCATGTTGCTGACATTTGTCATGCTAGTTTCATTATGATTAACCTCAGTGAACTTTTAAAATTCTCAAGCAAGTATCCTTTACATCCCTGCGTCTCTATCAGCCAAATACTTTGTTTACTGTGACTATTTGGTAAGACTTCTGGTGCTTAAAAAATAATCTGGAGAAAGGGGCATGAGGCTGTTTTTTTTTTTTTTGTTTTACTACAGAGTTTTTAAAAAACAAACTACAGACAGAATAATTTGAGCAAGAAGCATCCATTTATGCTGGCATGGCAGAAAATGTGGTACAACACAGGAACAGTATCAGTCAAGCAGAAGCTCAGTCACATCTTTGATGCACGGGCCTGGTATTTGCAGTGTTTACAACACACATCAGGTGAGTCTTTTGCCTGTGGTTGCTGCTGATAATATTACTTGATCAGCTTCCAGAGCAGGTTAGTCGTGCCTGACACAGTCTTACTACCCACCCACCCCCTCTTTGACTAAACAAACTTAACACTGACAGCCTTAGGCTACTACCTCGTGTGGGTAGTGAAGATAAACTGTAAATCTTAGACCATTAATCCCTGCAAAGTGAAAAAAAAAACACTTATGTTCCCAACAACAGTCTGAAAAACTTACAACATAATCGACTTTTTGACAGCATATCCTACAAACACGCCAACAAAACTCAGCACAGCAATAAATAACATTGTGAAAAAATGTCAGCACAGTCGTCTTTTTACATGCATTTGCTGCGTTACGTGGGCATTAATTGAATTGTTCATATTAATGTCTAATTCTGGTCTTGGTGGGAAACTAGGGCTTTAAGGCTGTCTCAAAATCCTCTTTAGAAACAATTTGTCCTCGCACAAGCCAAGTCACTTTCCCTCACTGCGATGGTAACAGTAATGTCATGGTCACATCTGTTTGCTTACCGTTTTGAGCGGCGATGAAAGGTAACATCAAGTTCCCCAAAAGGACCACCGCGAGCATCACTGCGTTACGATGCATCGTTGGGCTCGATGAGAGTACCGGGGTCTTGGTCGGACGAATGTGGGAGGAGAGATCGTGCAGGCTAGTGATCACAAGCTCTAGAGAGATGGGCCCAGCATTGCACCGGGTTCTTTAAAAATAGCCAGCCGAGCACGGATTCGATTTGTCTGTAGAAATGTCTCCCTGATTCTAAGACGTTTTGAGAGCAGCGATGAGTGAAAAGTCCGGGACGAGGCCGGCGGCTCAGGGATGCCGATGTGCGGCCATAAGCGGTGAAGAAGCCTCGTAGGATTGCGGGGGAGAGGTCCTTGGGTGTCAGGGAGATTGTCCACAGTGTGGTTCTGAAGATTCAAAGATGCGCAGACCGATGCGCATTTGCGCTCTCGCGGTAACGCTTCGGTGATTAAAATGAAAGTAGCGCACAAAAGATTCCCGAGGGCAAGTGATGCAGCCGAAACATAAGTCTGTTATCAGTACCGGTCTATTTTTAATACCAAAAGAAGAACAGATGCTGGTAGGACACCGACGGCAGCAACGACAGGCTGCGCGTGCCCAGTGCGCTCATGACCGTGGATGAATACACACAATCACATCCTATGTAGCTAATTGATGCTGTTGGTGAACTCAGGCAGTTCTTGTGCTCCTCTTGAGACATTATATTTATTTTAATTATTTTTTTATGAGCTGACAGGTGCACGTTTGTCCCGCTCACAGAGTTATTCCCTTAACTGGTTTACAGTGAAAATCGAGGACAGTAGTCAAGTTAGATTTGCCACAAGACTAACACAAGTTTGAGTAATTATTTTTTATATATAAATAAGTTGCCATGGTGCATATGAAAATAATCTGAAAGCAATTCAGTCTCATTTTCCACCAGTGGCTTATTTCCCGGCCTTTTTCATAGCGCCCAAATACTGTCTCTTGTCAGGTTTTAACGTGAGGAGATTATGGAGATGCTCTTGAGCTCACTGAGGTCATTTATAAATTATGTCATCACATCCCTCGCCTGGGTGTTCTCGAGCTGTATGTACCACATCCCCTTGAAAGTTCAACATGGCCTCCTGTAATCCTCTTCTATCCTTAATCTGCGCTGTCCCGCTGTATGGGCGACCTCCCGTGGTCAATAGAGGTAAAATAAAAAAGTATCAACTTCCATCTATTTTTGGAATTCCAAACACTTGCAGCAAATGAGAAAAAGCGCTTGAGCACTTGATGCATTTATAGCTGTAGTTATGTGTTGTGAATTATGTGTCCGTTCTTTAGTTAAATGCGATTTTAATTTTGAAATGCCTTTCTTTGTGTTGTTTTTAGTGTGAATGTGGGATTGCAACTTGAATCTAAAGTGTAAAGGCCTTCCCTGTGATATATGGCTACACCTTCATGTGTGTTTTGTTGCAAAATGCCAATCTTTGCCCAACTGCAGAACAAACTTCCCTCCACTTTACAGCCCTCCCTCCAGTTTGTCCATGGGAGACCACATTTAAAAAGTAACCCCACCTGAAACTTCACACAGTCCAATCAGCTAGAGAAATGTCAGAGCCGATGGCACACCCTCCTTTGTTCAAAACCAATGAGAGTGGAAGTGTGGCATTTTGCCTGAGGGGAAAACTTACCCCTGGATGCGTTAATTACGCATCACTTAGCTGTTGCCAATGTGTTCACAACGGAGGATCCTCTTTTGGGTTTTTTACAACGACTGTCTTCATTCTTTGGTCAATCTAGTATGGAAAGTAGACAACAATGGCTTACCAGGCTGAAAAATGAACTTAGCAACAGTCCTCTGGTATCAAATGTGGCTTTTGGCTTTATCCTCATGGGACTAGAGAAGCTGGTGGAGCTGGAGTTTGAGTGTCCTTGCAATCCTAAATGGAACGGAGTGTTTTCATCAGCATTCTTCATCATTCCTGCCGTCATGGCCTTCACTTTGATGCTGATCATTCAAGGATGCAGATGTGATACGTGGTGCAGGAAAACTGTTTCCCTCTCCAGTTTTGTTCCCGCTATCGTGTGGCTGATTTTGTTGTTCCTCGATGGCCAATACTTTGCTTGCGCTATGACAGACTGGGAGGGTAGATTTGTACTAGTTGACAAGGCAGCTCCACAGAAATGGTGTGAGCCAATTAGAGAGGGAGATGTCACCACACAAGAACTAATGCTCCGCTCGCAGCAGCTGTTTGTGTTTTCTCAGGTGAGTTGATTACTTTTTTTTATTTTAACAAATGATTGTTTAGGATGAACACAATAAAAGCACTCCTCTCTCAGAGTATGCACTCTATAGAACATATCCGTTGCTATTACATTTATGAACCTTTTTAAACGTTTTATTAGGCATTATTGACCAACATGATGCTTTTTATGGTGATATTTACTAAACAAAGTGGTGCTCCTCTGTACCCCAGGTTATAGGCATAGTCCTCCTCATTTTCATCTGTGTGGGTCTCGTAGTGTATGTAATCAGAGAAAGCTGCCAACACGACGTGGAGATGCAGGATGCAAATGTAGCTGAGCTCACTGTGCTCAGGATGAGCTCTCTAAGGACCCGGACATCCTGAGGAGACACACACCGCCCACAACACCTGCCCTGCTGGCACAGATACTTGTAAATAGCCTGTGAACAGTCTTTTGCTGTGAGTTTTTGTAACTGCTGTGCCATTTGAGTATTTCCCCCATAGAAGCTGGATATATGAATGGCAACTGATGCTGCCAAATGAAGCCTCCATAAATGTGGACATTATTAAGACCATTATTATAGGTGATGATACTTAAATATATAGCCAGTATTGTGCCTGTGTTCATCTGATACGTTGGTGCATTTTTTTTTTCACCTAAAGTTGTGGTGCGCTTT
This sequence comes from Cichlasoma orientale, assembly GCA_034780415.1. Lineage (NCBI taxonomy): Eukaryota > Metazoa > Chordata > Actinopteri > Cichliformes > Cichlidae > Cichlasoma > Cichlasoma orientale. Next base: position 2,517 of record JAVDPK010022613.1, on the reverse strand, counting down.
GAGAAATATGGTTCTTTTTTTTTTTTCCATTACCAGAACTTAGATGATCAGACCATACTCATATCTGTCTGCAAAAGTAATGGATTAGTACATCTGAGGATCACCAATTCATCTGTCTTATCAGACTAGTTCATGACGAGGAGCAGAAGCCAGGCAGCCGGCCACCAAGAAGAGAAACTCGTTAAGCACCGTGACTCTGAATAAAATATTTCCTCCTTTATTCAGTTTTTGTCCTTAGTTAACTAGGGCTTAACCCCAGCCTAATTTTATTGCGCACATATATGCTTTCTAATTTATTTATTTTTTTAGCATGATCGAGATTCAGATTTTCTGGAATCTCAGTTTTTGCCCTTAAAAGTGATGTTTCAGTTTGTCACACCATTAAGTTTTAAAATTTTGAAAATATGATCAATTTTCTTTTTCAACTTGTTGTTTTGTTTTTTTGTCTTGACACAAGTGGACTCCACCAGGCAGCTAATATTGATCTGACTAATATTAGTTGACTTTATGTGTTTGCCAAAAGAAGAATGCAAACATTTCACGTCGCAAAAGTGAAACTTTGCTTCTTGTTTTCCCTCCTGTAGCAAAAGATGTTAGACCCCCATTATGTTAAATTTTCAGTAACAGTAATAATTCAGACTGAAGTGGAATTCTTTATGTTTTTACTTGTTTGCCAGTTAGAGATGGACATTGGTGTATATACTGTAACAGTACTTGCGGTATGTTTTTTAATCTTTTTGTAATAAAAGAATTTATTTATTTAAGTAAAACACTCTGTATGATCATTGCTCCAAAACATTCCCATAATCCTTATAAACCTCCAGTCTTGAGAATTTGAGTGTCAGCAGCTCTTGAAGACAAAACCCTAACCTCTCTCCGGCGGGCATTATGCAAATTATATAGTGCTGGACAAATGTAAATATATGTTATAAAATTAACAAAGCATGTTTAGAGCTTTAGTAAAGTTAAATAATTAAATAACTGGAAAATTGTTATCCTAAAGAGATCATTCTTCAGTTCCTTTATTGGGATCCCTCTGCAGCCTGAAGAGCCTTTCCAGGTCTTGCAAAGCTGATGTTAACAGCAGTAGTTCAGCTCTGAATTGTATTTTCTTGCTGTTTACAATATTGCCCAAGTGGCAGTTAAACCTATTAAGTGTTGAAATTGCAACAGGCCCTACATGTTCATCCTGAGGGATGGCTTATTCAAAACTTCTTATTTAACCCTAAGGATGTTGTTGTCTTTATCTACTCCACCCCCCTCACTTTTTGACACAGCGGGATATCGCATTCATTGGCCGGCTAGTGTATTCCCACACTGAGAATCTCAAACTACTTTATTGCTTGTCTCATTTTTCGTTAAATTAATGGTAAAATAGCATAAACTGTAGCTAACTTACCTTTTTGTTACATGGAAATCTCACCTACAAGGGCTGCACAGTGGTGCAGTGGTTACCACTGCAAGAACTTTTCTGGTTCTGGGCCTTTCTGTGAATAGTTTGCATGTTCTCCTCTGAGCCTGTGTGGGTTTGCTCTAGGTGCTCGAGCGTCCTCGCGTGATTCAAAGTCATGCTTCTTAGGTTAAATGGTGATTAAACTGGCCATAGGTGTGAGAGTGTAAGGTTGTTTGTTTCTCAGTGTTTACCCTATGGTGGGCTGGTGACCTGTCCAGGGCGCACCCGACTTCTGCCCTGTGTAAGCTAGGATGGGCTCCAGAACCCCTCCAAATGTAAGTTTGATAAGGTGTTAAGAAAGTGGATGCATAGATATTTCCTTCAGATGTAGCTATAGTGTGTATAGCACTCCACCACAGCAGGAAAAAATGCAAACACTATATTAATTCAACTCAATTCAATTCACTTTTATTTTTATAGTGCCAAATCACAACAGTCGCCTCAAGGCGCTTTATACTGTAAGGTAAAGACCCCACAATAATTACAGAGAATTATTAATGAAAAGTTTTCAAAACCACCTGAATACAGTGAAGCCACATGGAGTCAATAACATCTCAAAGTCAGATGATTAGATGGAAATGAGAACAAATTCTCCACCACACAGAAATACATTTATTTTATGCCAGCTTTAACAGTCAAAAAATAGAGTGTGAAATAGAATACAAGTAAAAACACATTAATTTTGCAAAAACAAACAAGGATTATAAGCCTATAACTCTGGTCTGTCTGTCACCAGAATCGTTGTGTGTGAAAACTGGATATGATTAAATCTACACTTGGCTTGGAAGAGATAAGGAGATGAGTCTTCAGTATTGTGTAATACTCAGGGAAGAGTATTACACAGAAAGGGCTCCAGTGCTTGAGTAGCTTCTAAAATTTGTGAAAACACATTTTCAGAAAAGATACTCAAAGGTCAAATACCACAAGCTTATGAAGTGTGCACACGTGCTTTATTTTTTCATTCCACATTGACATTAACTATGCAGTTTGTTTCACTGAAGGGTTCAAGTAAAATTCTGGTTTGATTTTACATACAGTACGTACAGTACATACATTCGTTTCGG
>JAVDPK010022542.1:0-31321 GCA_034780415.1 Cichlasoma orientale | reverse complement strand
AAGGACCAGGTGGACGATAGACAATAACAAATAAAACAGGTTTTTGAATTTCCCAATTAGGGTGGACAAGACTAAGAATTAGTCTGGTTAATTAATAAGCTGGAGTGGAAGATTGCTGCTACTCCTCCTCCTCGGCCTGTGCTTCAAAGATTCTGATTTGGGGTGCTGATTCATTTAACAGGGATTTAGAAGAGAGAGGCCTAATGTTTAATAATCCACATTTAACTATTTTACTCTTTGGTGCAGTTAAGGAGGCTATATTATTTCTTTGTGAATTTTTATAGGCTACAATATAAAGCACCTTGAGGTGACAGCTGTGGTGAATTGGCACTATATAAATAAATTTGAATTAAACATTTGGGTACTCAGGCGTGAGCTATACTTGTGTAATTTAGCTGTGATTGTGAACACAGCTATACAAAAGTATGCAATCTGAGACACAGTACTCAGTACTTTATTGTTTTTTGATGCTATGACCTGAAATACTGCTGTTGAACCACACGTTTTGTTTAATTCTGCAGTTATTGAGATGAAGATCTCTTCTACAAGGCAGACCTTTAGTTACACAAAAACAAAAAGAGCACCAGGAACAACACCACACATATCTAAGAGGCACCAAAATAAAAGTTTACTTATATCCAGTGTTATCAGGGCAATTTCAGAGTCCTTGGGGATGCAATCACACAGTTTTAGTAGGAGAAGAAAATAAGAGTTTGTGGCTCTCTTGTTGCTGCCGCTGAGAAACGGGTATCTCAGTGATAAGTGCAATACTGTGTCTCACCTTTGTCCTGCCTCACTTTCCAAATTGCTGCATTTGTCTCCTTTACTTTCATAGTCCCGGGTTGATCCTCTCCAAACTTGCACTCACCAGAATAAAGATCAGACCTGATCAGCATGCTAATACAGTCGGTTATTGCCATGCTCTCAGAATAACAAACTTCATGAGGAGTATTAAGATATGCAAATGGTGCTTTGACAGTTTTCAGACCTGGGTTTTGCTTTGTTGGGAGAGTACATGTATATATCATTTTAAAAAAATGACACCATTTAAAACCCATGACCCTGAAAAGGATAAGTGGAGATAGATGGATGGATATCATATTAAACATAACTGAACATCAGACTTTATATATAAAGTCACAACATTGCCTTGCAAGAGTTTTTTATTTTGTCTTCAACCACCCGTTTAGTCACAGACTCGAGTGGTCTCAGTTTACAGACCAAAGATGTTTCTTGCAAACGGCAAAACAAAATGCGTGAGTATATTTCAGAATTTAAAGTAGCTCTTAACCTCCAATCAGCTTTCATTGATTAGTTTCTGTTGAATTCATTAGCCTGAGTTTCACATTTGTTTTCCATCCAGTACCACGAGTGCTTGAATGATGTACGCAATATGTAATGGCATTTAATGTAAAGGCATTTAATGTAATGGCATTTATAGTCAAACTAACCACTAAAAGTGCTTTAGACTACAAGCCATATTCAGCCATACATCATGTAGCATGTTTTATTCTATACAGTTTAAATGGAAAAGACAAATACAGTGATTTATGTGTTAAAATTGGTTTTTTAAGTTCCTAGTTGCTGATGAAAATCTGGATATATTTGAATTAGATGTTCACCATTATTGTGGTAAAAATATTCATGTTAATATCATTATGATACAGTATCTATGGATAATAAAAAGCACCAACAATTGAATAACTATAATGATACCGGTGATAATCATCTATGAATCTGGTACAATATTATCATCAATATGTGCATTTTTGACACAGGATCCACATTGATTTTTTTAAAATAAATTTGAATGATACTTTATATGTTAATTCAAATGTATTTATTTTTATATATTTCCCTGGCACTGTGCTGAGTATCAGCCTGTTAGCAGCTCCTGTTGTTGCTTTTTTAAATTAATTTTATCACCTGATGAAGTTGCTAGTATTTACTCATTGTGATTTATACAAGGCTGAAATAGCTACTTTTTGTTTTGTAAGTCTACTACTCCTTTTGTTGTTGTTGTTGTTGATCCCAGTACACACTACACACCGATAATCTTCACCAGCTGATTGCGCTGACAGCTATGCTAAATGTAAGGCCTTTAATCCTGGAGGAAGTACAGAGGAAACAATGGGTTTCAGAGTGGGACCTGTTCCATGTGTTTCATGGAGCGTTGCAGTGATTCCCAGACCACAGTGTGGCCATACCTGGCATTGACTTTTTGGACACAGATATATATTAATGAGTGGTGAGCAGAAATGTGATGTAATCCTGGCGTGAATATTGAACTGCTTGCTGCTGGAATCCATATGAATCCATATGAATCTGTATGACTCGCTGTGGAAATTCGTCTTTGCTGTTTGAATCAACACACTGTTTGGATTCCTCCATCAGCAGAGGCCATCCAGATAACTGTGGCTGTGGTGAATGGATGAACACTATCGGCACCACTTACTGCTCATGCAGCTGAACACCTCTAATATCTGTTTCAATTCCACTGGCACACGGACAGAATCTTTGCCACCTCACACAATAATAACTGTATGACAAATTTGAAGCTCCTTATTGTCTAAGATTTAAATTTTGGTTTTGAGTGCATTAATTTGGTTTATTTAGCCAGCACCAGTCAAAGGTTTGGACACCCCTTCTAATTCAGTGGTTTTATTATTTAAAAAGTGTCTGTGTGGTAGATTAATACTAAAATCATACTGAAAAGACCAAGAGTTCCCTCTGTAACAGGATCAGTTCATCAGAGTTAGCAGCCTCAGAAAGTTAACAGCACCCCAGATAAGAGCCCACCTGACTGCTTCACAGAGTTCAACACACACACATCTCAACATCAACTGTTCAGAGAAGACTGCGTGAATATGCTGCAAAGAAGCCGCTTCTAATGAAGAACAACAAGAGGAAGAGAACGGCTTGATCCACATTTACTCGTGGCTACTTTTTCTGCCTGCGTGATGCAGCTGGTCTGTGTGCTCATGTATGGCACTACACATTGCACATTAGTGTGTTTTGCATTAAGGAGGTGGAGGTTAACTGGCAGCCATTCTGAAGAGCAGAAGGTAGATTGGAAGTATCTGAGGAAAAAACTGTGAAGAGTGACTATAGGACGTGAAATAGCTGGCTCAAGAAACAGAAGAAATGATGTATTTGAACGTACTGCCACTGAAGTGAACTCCACAGTGTACTATACGTCTGCTCGACACCGTGGATGTGTTGGCAGGGGCCGGCCTCTGTCATGTTCTTTTGACCTTTTTCAAGCTATCCACAGCAGCTTAAATTAAAACAAAAAAAGGAACCCGACATAAATCATTTCCGCCTATTCTCTGAGGGCAGCAGGGAGCTTTTCATTGTACAAGGTTTTGGTTTCAGACATGCCATCTTTTTCATCCCACCTGAGTTTGCAGGCCAGACGTATAAAAATACAGTATTTTCCCCCACAGCAGACTGGAGCTGCAGCTTTCTGTGAGGAAGATCAAATCCAGAATAGAGCTCACTGCCTTTTTCCTATTCTTTATCTTCTGAATGTCATAGGCAAACTGAAAACGTCTGTTTGAAACCCAGACACGACAATCTGTGACAGCACCCACTGACCACACTTTCAGGGCTGATAAAAGCGACGGACAAAAGGAGACGTGCAAAAAAAAGCAGAGTGAATTTTTAACCGGGAAAATCAGATCTCTGTTCCTGTAACATATTTTCATTAAATGCAGAACACACGAGAAATGTGTGCTGTTTGAGATGTGGAAAGAGTCTGCAGGCTGCTGATTTTTTTTTTTTTTTTTTTATGGAAGGCCGTGTTCTGTGCCTCCTCCTCCTCCCACCGCTCGAGCTGCAGTGATTGTTGTAGCCATCTTTCCTCTCACTCTTTTGCTGCTCTCCCATTCATAGATTCTTTTTGACCGCAGTCTCATATTTTCATTTAAATGCTGATGGGCTCAAGGATCAGTGCAAATTGCAAATGCAAACTTTTTCCTGCTTTTTTTCTTCTCTCTCTCTCTCTCTTTAAAAAAAAAAAAAACAACTTGTGTGTTTGTGGAGGAGTGCAATTTGCAGGCGCTGTTGTTTGCTGTGAGAATTGTCCTTCACACCCATGGATTTCCATGAATTTAAACAAGGTTTGAATTTGCAATGACCGGCATTAAAATCAACCATTTTAATTCAGATGTCAAATGAGAGCACTGCCTGGAACAACCACAAGCGCCATACATCATGCAGAAACTGCCAGTTAAACGCGTGTGCCTGGCTGTGACATACTGTCAGGAAAGGTGGGTGACCCCCACCTGCGTACAATCAAACCTGTACAGCTGGCAGATTGGAGCAGTAATTACAGACATTTTTCTGTGGCATAGCTGCTCCAGAGGCATAAATAATCTTATTGGTTGTCATACGTCAGTGGGCAGGGACAGAACTGGTGTTTGTGCACTGTGAGCTTCTTAGATTGAGGTTAAGAAGGCGTCTCCATTAGATAAAATGCAGCACTGCTTGTTAAAGCTGATTAAAACAACCTTTTTCTCTGAAACAAGAAACTTTAAGTGGCGCTCAGGAAATTTAGAGTTACTATTCCATGAAGTTCAAGAGCTGTAATACTGCAACTCCAGAGTAATGCACTTACCCCACAGTGACTCCGTGTAGACATTCTTTGTCCACACCACAAACTGCTGCTAATGAATGCTGCTTTGCATCTATAGCCTTCAGAACTACAAAAGATATTACAGAGTCACTTATTCTGCTTTAATAAGTGAGTTGAACTCTTTGCAGCTATTATTTTAAAATACAGAAAATCGACCTTTATGTCTAAAAATGCCCCTTTGAGGCGGGACAGTCAGTTAGAATTCTCTGATTTTTAAGGAGAAGACATACAGATGTCTTGGTTTTAACCATGAATAATGACAATGAATTTCCCCAGTGGGGATTAATAATGTATCTATCTATCTACCAGGGTAATCGTGGTTCAAACGTGTTGCATATAGCTACCCCCAGTTTGGGGGGGGCACAGCTCCTATTGCTCCTGTTACCACTGGGACCGCTCTGGACTTTAGCTTCCACATCTGCTCCAGTTTGTTTTTTCAGTCTCGGGTTATTCTCCATTTCTGCTCATCCACAGTCCCCACATGCATTGCATATAACCTCTCTCACTGGGTTGGCTGGGTAGCATTTCATAAATTCCATATTGTCAGTTCTTGTCCATGTCTGCCTTGTTCCAGTAGCACACTTCTCATCAGTATGTCCTGGTTCCTCAACACAGACCTCGTTAAGCCGGGCAGCATCTGAGCCAGTATGGCTTCAGTTATGTATCTCTCTGCCATGTTCCACGTTAGGCTTGGGTGGCATGGGGGGGCTTAGCCTGGGGACTCTTACTGGTTGCATGCAATAGCCAGGATTCAAACCCCTGATCTATTCTGTGTGTGTGTGTGTGTGTGTGTGTGTGTTAGATTGTCTAAATCTGCTTGGAAAAATAACTACTAGACTGAAGTGGGTAGAAAAACGTGCTCTGATCTTCCTGCTGATTTGTGTTAAGTTTGTGTTTCACATATTGCTGCAAAAAGCATTAAGCTGAAAGCTGCAGTGAGTAAAGGGGGGGGGGGTATCTAGTAGGCACTGACCGGTCAGTTTTAGGACAAGGGGAGTCTTGCATGTATATTAGGTTTGGATATCTAAGAGTTATAGATGGATCGAAGTGTATATTGCAGGCCTCTAAATCAGCTAATATTGCTGTAAGAATAACATATTTCATTAAAGTTTTTCAGACAGATACATCTATGCTCTCAAAGAATATGAGCAGCACTGAGGCCTTGTGCTGAGACTACCAGTCCCCTTTAAAGCTCACATACTGCACATCAGGACAGTGCTGAGATAGTGGAGCAGGCTGCACCAACAAATGGTATCAGCAGAGTGGCAGTGAAAACTGTCCAAGCGCACTGCACACCTGAACAAACATGATTGAATGTCACAAGTCAGCTGGTAGCCAAGCAGCTGGTGACACATATATTTGAGGCAGCTAATTACAGCTAGCAAATGCAGGCCCCGCTTCAAATGTCTGCTTGTCCTAACACAAAGCTCCACTTTAATCTGCAGGTCCTAACTACAGCTCAGCTAGGCTGGTTCTAGCTATGGGCACAGGAGGGCTTTTTTTTTTTTGCTTTTGCCCAGTGGAAAAAGCAACATAGAACACAAGCATACCATTTCTGGCTTATTGGGTGCGCAGCCTAAAGTCACCTTAACGTGACCGGTCATACACGCACCAGCCACTTCATGCGTGGCCAAACTACCTGCTGCAGTTCAAACCAAGCCTCAGAATAAGGAAGAAAGGTGATTTAAGTGGCTTTGAATGTGCTGTGGTTGTTGGTGCCCAACGGCTTCGTCTGATTAATTCAGAAACTGCTGATCTATTGGAATTTTCCCACACAGCCATTTTTAGGGTTTGTAGAGAATGGTCTGAAAAAGAGAAAATACCCGATGAGTGGAGAAAAGGCCTCATTAATGTCAGAGTTCAGAGGAAAATGGCCAGACTACTTCAAGCTGATAAGAAGGCAACACAAATAACTGCTCCTTACAGCCAAAAAGAACATCTATGAGCGCACAACATGTGGAACCTTGAAGCAGTGACAGACTTCACCTACTGTCAGCTAAGAAAAGAAAACTGAGGCTACAGCTCACATGGAGCGGCGGTGGCTCGGGCGGTAGGGCAGTGCATGCCCGTTTCTTTATGAATACAGCGAGCTCATCTTCTGATGGCTGCTTCCAGCAGGATAACGCACCATGTCACAGAGCTCTAACTGCTTTCTTGAACATGACAGCGTGTTCACTGCACTCAAATGGCCTCCACAGTCATGAGATCTCCAACCAATAGAGCACCTTTGGGATGTGGTGGAACAGGAGATTTGCATCATGGATGTGGAGCTGACAAATCTGCACCAACTATGTGATGCAGAAACTCTGGGGAATGTTTCTTGTGTACTCCTATCATAGAACCTGTGATTATATTTACATGTGCTGCTCTTATAGAAAACATCTTTCAGCTTCTGCATTTGGATTGAAACAAAACTATTTAATCAAGTTGTTCATCACATTAATTTTTTTCCTGGATCATATCCAGTCATTTCAGAGATGCTATAATGTGAACATGGACTCCAATCAGCAACTAGCAAGTTACTGTTCAGCAGCTCTGCACTTTCTCATTAACTTGTTCCTCTAATATTTCTAGCTGCACACCCAAGTGAAGTAGGCGAGATCTGACCCTGTAGTTCAGTCAGAAAACTTCTAGATAGGCTCCAAGCTCACCACACCCTAAAAATATGTTATATATAAAATTGGGGCGTGAAAAGACAACATCACCCCAGAAGCTATAGGGTGGATGCTGGGGTGGTGAACAGGCTGGAGCAGCAGCACTGACGCGCCCGGGGAATAGACGGGAAATTTTGAATAATCCTCCAAATGTTCGGTATGATGTGCGATGCAGCGCAGCTTGAGTTTCCTGCCTGAACTGCTGAAGCCTTTGGTTCTTTTCACACGTAATGAAATGCAGTCCAAATTAACACTCATAGGATAAACGTGACATCTGCAGTCAGTACTTACTACACAGCAGCTTTAGCTAACCTTTCAAGGCTGGATCATCAAAGGACGAGCTCGTGCGAGCATGAACCGACTGTTCATTTGAAACCAGAGGTGTGGCATTTATGTGCAAAGTTTTGTACAAAGGTATTAAAATGATGCATTGAAATGCAAACTCCATAAATAAAAAAAAACAGCTTGTTTTTTTTCTCTTTCATCGTCTCATGTACTTTGCAACATGTGATTGGTTTAAGCTTGTGATAGACAGCTAATATTATTTGAAAGTGCCTGGTCTTTTTTCCAAGGACACGTCTCAGACACTTGGTTTCTCCTGTATTTCCCACGACTTTTAAAGTCAAGTTTTACAAGTCTACTCGTGGCTTATCGACACAGTACACTCGTGGCATCGAGTTTTCTGTTGCCTTGAGCCTGTAATCCTGGAGGAGCTGTGGAGGAAACAACAGGGTTTCAGAGCTGGAGCTGTTCCAGCCATCATCATGGGGAATGTGAGGTGTTTGGACAATAATATGGACGGGCTCAGTGAGCTGAGGAAGACTAGAGGGAGCACACTGAGTGTAGCTCCGTGTGTAGTTCAGTGAGATGCTGCCACACGCGCACATCCTGTACATAGCTTCAGGACTTTTCAGGTGGATGGGATGTTAATATGAGCAGTAAGAAGAACTGTGGAGGGATTGCACGAGTTGTGACTAAAGAGTGGTGCAATCCTGGACATGTTACTGCAAAGGAATGTTTCTCTAGCCTCAATTTTAAACTGCCAGGTGATGGAATGAGTCCATATTACTTCATCTTTATTGCTGCACTGTATCAACAGTGATATGAGTGGGATACTTGTTATATCGGTTATCTTGGACTTGCGTCAGTGTTTGCTGCAAACACGGCAAGCTTTAGAATACACTTTCTTACCTCCAGCTTCACAGAGCGTGACAGGAACGAGCTCTAAAACCTGGAAATGAGTTAGCATTTTGCACTTTTGAGTCACCGCTCGTGAACTTCAAAGCTATCGCGTGTTCCACAGAGCATGTGCTAAATCAGGCGATGGAAGCTGTCGCACACGCTCAGTGTGATCATGCTGAACGTAAGAGGGTGTGCAGCTGTGGCGTAATTCTTTTTTTTTTTTTTTTTTTTTTTTTGCTCAACATTAGCATTTACTTTTTTCAATTCAGTGCCAAAAAATGATTAAAGTGGCTTTATGTTGTGGAGATTAACTTTCATTTATCCCATTGGCCTTAAAAATGACTTCTTCCGGGAAAACGGGTTCTTATTCTCCGCATGTTAAAACTGAACCCGGACGCTGAGGTCACGTTGTGAAGCAAAGACACGACAGACACGTCTCTGAAAGAACAATGTTGCATGTTTAGAAAAATATGGATGGTTTATTCGACCCTACTTTGACAAGCATTATATTCCATTTCCATGATGTTCAAGTCTTCTGATGTCAATGGAACACAGTCTACATCCAAATATGACACATTCATTCACTTTTCCTCCTACAAACAGTTTTTTGCAAAGACACACACAGTATAGTATTAATTTATCCTGTCAAATATTCGGTTAAGTGGGTTTCTATTCTGAACTCACGAAACAGTGATGGTTTATAGTTGTTGTTTTTTTTTTTAAGAATCTATTGAAAACAGACAGTCTAATATAAAGTCCATCCAGTACAGACTTGTCCATAATACTGCTTCTAGAATAGCTTATTTACAATCGTCTACTGGAAGCAAAAAAAGAAGAAAAAGGGGAAAAAAAGCCATTGCTTTAAGAACAAAACAAGCTAGCCATTAATATTCAAATTCAAAATAATAATCAAAAACAGAACATAATATTTTTTTTATTGATTGTGCTTTGTAACCCACAAAACCACTTCGTTTTTTGAAACAGAATATCTATCAGAGGCACCAAATAGAAGTGCTGATAACATCCATTTCAAATTCTCTCATTGAGATTCTCTACAGCTATAAGTAGGACAGGGCATACAAATGGTTTCCTTTTTTCATTTATTTATATATTTATAAAGTTATTACAGGCTCACTCTAGTTCATCACCTGTGGTGGTGTTATGTCGCACAACAGAAGTCACGGAGGAATCGGTTCTTGTGTTTAACCATGCAAAGCCCTTTAAGATTTGCCGGAAAAGGTCACAGAATAGATTTGTTGGACAAAAGTGGGGCTGATAAAGGCATAAACAGACACAAACAGTGCTTTCCCACTAAAACACACACAGGATGAGGCCAAAGCCCGTGGATGGATAGGATAGTCAGGACAGTGGAAATAATAGTAGGCAAGTTAGCTGGATAATACTACACCTTCCCCATCCATCGCCTCCCCTGGCTTCAGATCTGGCTGGGCCTGTGTATGCAGTGTACAGTGTAACTCGTTTTCCCGGTCTCTCACAGTAAGTTAGTGGAAGTTCTTGGTCCTGGAATCTCTGACTTGGCAGAAGCCTCGATTAAAGAAAGCAAAGTCGCCACCATCCTACTCTAAAAGAAGGCCAATCAACCCGAGCCCCTGGCACTCAGCAGTGAGTGTTCCTGAACAGTTACACAGTCACCTCAGTCTTGCTGCCTGTGCGGTAGTGCTGTGGCTGTTGCTGCTGCTGCTGCTGCTGCTGGTGGTGCTGTGGGATGTAGTGGAGTTGTTCCACAGTGTGAGTCCGTCTCGAGGCAAATGCCTGCCTTTTATTTGCTGTCTGGTTCAGGGCTAGGGTGTTGGAGTGCCCGCTCCCTCCCGCTCCCTGCACCCCACCTCCGCTGCCTCCACCACCGCTATTGTTAGAGGCACTGGGATGGGAGTGCATTTTGGTCATCTTGTAGCGATCCATTAGAGGTGTAGTTGGAATGAACACGTCTGTGTGTGAGATGGCGCGTGACATTGACTTGTCACTGCCATAAAACCCACCAGAGATGCTGCTGACCATGCCGCGCTTCAGCGACCTCATCAGCTTGTCCGGCGAGAGCAGAGGATCCTGGGATAGGAGGCGGTCTTGTGAGTACAGACGTTCTTGTGAATAGAGGCGATCTTGGGAGTAGTGGCGGTCTTTTGAATAAAGATGTTCCTGCGACAGGAGTCGGTCCTTGGAGTATATACGGTCTTTGGAGTAGAGGCGATCTTGGGAGGTGTGGCGGTCCTGTGGAAGAAGACGCTCTTGGGATCGAAGACGTTCAGCAGATAGGAGCTGTTCATCCGACAGGATCCTGCCTCCGTACATGGACATGCCATTAGAGGACATGCTGTAATCTTGCTGTGGGGCCCTTTGAGGGGACAGGACGCGGTCCTGGGACATAGCCCTCTGGACACGGCGGGGCCTCTGCCTCTGCTGAGACTGCTGCTGTGAGGCCTGTGGCTGGGGAGGCGCCTGGGAGACGGAGGACTGGGGGGGCTGACTTTGCTGTTGTTCCCGGTGCTATTGAGCAAAAGATGAATGAGGTGAGTTTATTCATAAGCTGAGGGGTAAAAGACTTTGCCATCCACTACTGCAGAATAACTTCTAACATATTCAAATCTGGAAACTCGGAGATGGCACTTGTGCTTTTGCCTCATAGAGGCATAAAACTCCAGAGTACATGACCTTGTTTTGAAGCCTGCACTCTTAAATGGAACACTTGTGTACCCACCTGGTCTGGAGTCATTTTGAGAACATGCAGGGGAAGAGTGCCTCTTGCTGCCAGGTCGGGCAGGTGGCGCTTACGAGTGTAGTAGTCTTCGACTTCTTTATCTGCTGCAGAGGAGACAGAAGTAAAAAAAAAAAAAAAAAGAGAGACATGAAGTGAAGAGGTGATTCAAGGAGCGAAAGAAAGAGAAAACACGGGTAAGTACAGAATGCTAGGGGAGAAATCATATGAAGTGGAATTGGAGAACATGGCACACAATGCAGAAGAGTGTTGGGGGACCCGTTTTGTTTCACCTTTCCGAGCTCATGGAGGGGAATAGAAAATCGAGGCAGAGGATCACAGTCAGACCACATTACATGCTAGACACATAACATCCACATATCCAGGCGTGATCAGGAATTCTGCAGGCAGTTCTGGCTGTGGGGGGATAACTTTTCAAAGGTCATCTGAAAGTCTATAAACAAAAACCATCATATAGAGACATGGAAGGAACCGCGCAGGCACCTCACATATACACATGCTAACAGGATTATTACACAATCATATCAACAATGAAACTGCAAGTGTTTGTATATACTGGGGGGGGGGGGTCTTTCATATTTCTGTGTGCAACCAAAAAAAAAATCCCCACAAAGAGTACAACATGCATTCAGAAGCAGATCAACAAGACAAGAATACATCTGCAGAGACGATAGAGTTTAGGAGTGAATGTAGCATTAAAATCATGCCACACGACACAAACCCATGCATGGAGTCTCCCCCCTCCCACACACACACACACACACACACACGCATATACACATATACATACAAAGTGATGCACATTTACAAAAACTTGCCATCTTGTCGTGAAGACAGCAGGATAAACCATTCAAAAATGGAAACATTTAAAAGCCTGTGAACGAATGCCTGCGCATGGACGTTTAACCCTCACAGCAAGACCGAGGCGAACGCCAGTGCCGCTGATGGCGGGAAGGCATCACGAGCGCAGGTCTCTCCACCTTATTGAGAATTCGTGGATGGCTTTTCAGTGTGAGCCTGTCTTTTTCAATAATGGTGCAGCAGTGTTCACACCACCTGTCCAAATTACTCTCAGCCAAATCCCCTTCAGTGCCGAGTCACGGGCGCTTGCTGCAAATCGATTCATTATGAGAGATAATAAAAACAAGATGTTCCTTTCTCAAGCATAATAGTCTTCAAGATTTGGACAGCACATTGCAAACTCATCAACCATATTACCACAGACTGAATGAATAACTCATGATATATAGTGTCCTGCACTGCGACGGGCTAAATGCTTTTTTTCTCTTCAGTTTGATACCAATTTGCATTAATAAGCAGTAGCATTCTTCTCTTTTATTATCTCAACAATGAAAACTCTGCTCGATGTTCCCTCCAGCACAATCCAACATGATCTATCAGTGCGCAGACACTAGTTGAGTAACAAAAAGAAACAGCAGAGCCTTTTGGCTATTTGCTGCAACAAATAATTTGCTTTGGAAGCAGAAAGAAAGTTGGAAAGACTGAAGGACACTGCCGAAGGATATTTTTCCATTTCAAAAGTGTCTCTTTGGTGGGGTTCTATCTCTGGCAATTGAATTCATTTGGTTCTGTTTTACAGCCCATCAAAAACTATTATGTTAATTCTTACAAGCATTCTTCAAATGCTTTTGAGAACTCCCCAAACAGCTAAGAACCAGTAAATACTACTGCATCCTGCAAACTCGTTTTGCCATTTAGTTTGAAATGGTGCCTGGCAGCGCTGAGTGGGAGCCAGCGCAGGGCGACCCCTGACGCCATGAGTTGTAGATCATCATCCTTCATTTTGACTGTAAGCCAGCAGTGAAGTGGGGCAGTCATGATGAAACTACACGCGCCTTAAGGAATATTTGTGTTTCACTTAGAGAATACGATGAGATGAGAGCTCATTACGCAGCAGAAATCCACCATAGAAGCGCTAAATAAACACCAAGCGAGGCACAAGGAGCCGCTTAATGTATACGTGCCGAGAGACATGGCGGCTGCGCCCTTTAACTGGGGGAAGCTGGCAATATCAATGACTCATTTTTTTTAGATGAGTGAGCTGATTTGTCGACACATCAGACTTGAGAAGGGGATACTTTCTGATTTTGATTCAAAGTGCCCTCAATCCACTCAGATGTTTACTCAACAGGAAGCTGCAACATCTCCAGAAAATGTTTATGGGTAATTTTTTTTTCCTGCAATTTGATGTCCTCAGTACAGCAGGCAAGTCATTTTCACATCTGAAATGCTTCAGAGCCCCTCAGTACGTCCCGGTCGGGAGTCAGGAAAGCACATTTAGCGCAGCGTTTTTATCATGCAAGGCTTTTGGACCGGGGCAGGGCGCCTACTCTTGCATTATTGCAGTGAACTTGGACCTACTGAGTTTCTTCAGGGACGAGAATCGGTTGAGGTCGGCTTTGACGGCCGCCTCGTAGGAGGGCGGCAGATGTGACAGGCTCTGGAAGGAGCGTGAGAAAGACAGGTCGTAGGGCTCCGTCTGCGAGGTCAGGATGCCACCTATCCGATTGTTTTCTGGAGACACATACATACATATACAGACACAGAAGAGGGGAGAAGGGGAAAGAAAATGGGCACGCTAGCTTCTCCTCCCCCCACCCCCCCACACAAAAAAAGGAGACTCCAGGCGAGCGTCAAAGAGGATCACCTGCTGAAGTGAAGAAATAAGAGTGAGCTGGCAGACAGGCTGGAGTTTCACTTATACAAATATTTGCTGGAGGCAGAGGTCCTCTAAAATAATCTCTGACATAATCAAATCAGTATAAAGTAATAATTCATGGTTGGATTCATGAAACTCCAATATTATTTTGCAGGTAAATTCAGAGCAGGGAGAGCCATTGAGTACATGCAGGACCCGCTCCTCATATTGTCTCTGGGAATTTGGGGGTTGTAAGAACCTAAGGAGAAATATATTTTTGTGCAAATACACATAAACTGACACATGAGTACATACAGCATAAAATGAGTTTTTAATGGCCTTATGAAGCCAATAGTTATTAGCTTACATTTCACACTTTGTAGCGGTTGTTTTAGAGCTATTTGACGTTAACTCTCTGAGTCATCATCGGTGAGGACCTCAGCTCTAACTCTAATCCCGTCTCTAATTCTAACCAATCAGAATATGTCATTTTTGTTTGGATTAAGTTGTCTCGGCAACCAGGGAGCAAGGAAACGAATCATTGTGACACAATAAAAACTATTAAAAAGAAAAAAAGTCTGCTTTGCTTTTCTCCAAAATGGAAGGTTAGGGCAGAGTTCGGCTTATCGCCGGTGATGACTTGCACATCAGACCATCTGAGATGCAGCAGCATATAATCTCACTGGGAGATGAGGTCATTCGATATGTTAATTTCAGCTTCTGAAGGAGGTACGCGAGAAATGGTTTGAGACCCACTGAGTTAGCACTCGGACTGTCCCGCTGATATCTGAGCGAACTAGACTGTTAAGGATAGCCATGACCATAATTATTGCCTGGCACTGTGGAAAGGGACTTAAAGCTATTATTTGATAAGCCTTAACATTAAAACCATCTGCCTAATATTGTGTAGGTTCACCTGTGCCAAAACTAGTCTGACTGTTCCAGGCAGTCAGACATGGTTGTGGTAGTGTGACCTTCTGGGGCTGCTTTGTTACTTCAGGACCTGCTGATAACTTGCTGTAATTGATTAAAAACTGAATTCTGCTCTCTACCAGAAAACGTCCGGCCATCAGTTTGTACTCTGAAGTGCAGGATCACTTGGGTTACGTAGCAGGACAATGATGCTTTGGCATCACCTTAAACAGGCTGTTCATGGTCAAAAAGAATTCAATTCCCTAAAGAAGAGCAGGCCAGAATTCCTCCACAGCGATGTGAAAGACTCATCGGTGGTTATCGCAAATGCTTGATTGCAGTTCTTGCTGCTAAAGCTCTATAAACGTTTAGGGGCAATTACTTTGTCACATAGGGCCGGATACGTTTGGATAGCTTTTTTCCTTAATAAATGAAATCATCATTTAAAATTTTTATTTTGTATTTACTTGAATTATCTTTGCCTAATAGTAAAATTGATTTGATCTGAAACAAATATACAAACGGCTAAGAAATCAGGAAGGGGGCAAATACGTTTTCATGGCACTATACGCGCCATTGAATGGTTATCAGATGCGAATTTTGGAGACCAAACTATTACCTGCAGCACGCTGTTTTTGCAGTGTGGAAACACACATTATCCTGCTGCACGAGTCTACTGCAGTTACCTCCTGCCTAATGAATCCTGCTGCCCTTTGACTGCTGCTTTGACAGGTCTCCTCAGTGGAATTCACCTCACCTGTCAGTGGTTTTAATGTTGTGACTGATATGTGCAATTCAGTATGAACAATGTGATGTAACAATATCAAGATATTCAAACACATCATTGTTGGTTGGGACTTGGGGAAGTTAGACTCTATATCTAAAACCCTCCCGGAGTTTTGATTGTAGGCTTTGTACGGTTCCTTTTAAGTTCAGCATAATTTGTTCATGGACACAGAACACTCACCAGTAAGCTGAATATCTGCCTTTAAGAAATTGTTGCATATTTAAAACTCCAACTTGTTGGTGCCAGTGATGGGGGAGTATAGGCGGACACACCAGCCACTCAGTGAGTGTTTGGTGTGGGACAGACTTGACAGGCGATGTGGTAGTTTGATGGGAGAAAACAGTGGTCCAAACAAGGAAAGGAAAGAGGGGAAAAAAGACGACACACCAAACAACAGATGTGTACTGAAGAGTGACCCTGCCTGTGACAGCACTGTGATGTGAGCTGGGACAGGGCAGGGAGCAATGCCTGACTGCCTGTTGTTGGTGCGATGCGAGATGATGCCAGGAAGACGAGGGAGGTGGGGGCTGGGGGGGATGGGGGATTGGACCCTAGCCCTCTTTTTTTTTCTCACTCTACTCTTTCTCTTTATCTCTCTTTTTCACACATGCACACACACAAACATCCGCAGTTTGTCCCATTCCGCTTCCCTCACTCTGTCAATCTTATCTGTCCTACCATGCTGCCACCCACTTTCCTTTGCTCCTTAATTCTTTCTTGTCCATTCAGTATTCCCTTCTCTCTCATTTTCTTTCTCGCTCCTGCTCTATCTAGCTTTCCCCTGTGAGCTGTGAGTCTGTCATGCAGTGCAGAGCAGCAGGCATGGGTGTGGCTCCACACTAGCCTCCAATAGACAGATAAGAATAGTGCTTTTAGTAACTGCTGCAGGATGGAGAGAAAGAAGGGGAAGAGGACAAGAGATGGAGATAAGAGAATCAAAAAGGAAATGTTGAGAAATGAAAATACACAGCTGTGGTCAGAAGTTTATATGTACTCATCATGGGCATGAATGTCAGGATGATTTGGGTTTTTAATGACTTCTTCGAGCTGTTCTTTCCTCTTATCCACGCAGGCTCAAAATCATACATACGGGCTCAAATATATACCCCCACTCATTTTTAGCTCAATGTCCCCTTAGTTTAAGTTCCACTTCAACCAGAAGCTTTTGGTAACCATCAACAAGCCTTTGGCATAATTCAGGCTAGATTGTTCTTGGCAGAACAGAAAGAGTTCATTTAAATCGATTTCCTGGGTTTTAAGTGCAGTCCACAAAGTTTGAGTAGGGTTGAGGTTGGAGCTTTGGGGAGGCCATTCCAGACGCTTGATGTTACCCTGCTTTGGGATCATTGTCCTGCTGGAACAGCCACTTGTGTCCAAGTTTCAGCTGTTCCATCCACTCTATGTTTATGTGCCGGTACTACTGGCAGCAAAACAGCCGCAGAGTTTGATGCTACCACCACCATGCTTGGCAGTTGGTACAGTTTTCTAAGGTTTGAAAGCCTCATCTTTGCTCCTTCAAATATACCTGTCGTCATTGTGGCCAAATAGCTCAATCTTTGTCTTGTCTGACCATAAAACCTTTCTACAGAAGAATTAGAGGAAATCCAAAATAAATTCAAACTTGTAAATGGACCGGTTCTTATATAGTGCTTTTCTACTCTAGCTGAGCGCACAAAGCACTTTATACAACACATTTGCATCCACCCATTCACACACATTCGTACAAGCACTTCCACCTGAAGCTAAGTGCTTGCTATCTAACATTCGCACACATTCATACTCTGACGGTTGCATCGGAGAGCAACTCGGGGTTCAGCATCTTGCCCAAGGATACTTTGGCATGCAGGCCGGAGCAGCCAGCAACCTTCCAATTAGTAGGTGACCTGCTCTACCTCTTCAGCCGCAGCCACCACAAACTTGTGCACCCAGTTCTTGTGTTTGAAAGTCATTAAAGATCTATCCTGTACAATAATTCCACCCTGGGAAAAGGACAGTTCAAAGAAATGATTTAAAGCCCCGAATTACCATGACATTCATGCCCATGATGACTGTATGTAAACTTCTGACCACAACTGTGATAAAGAAGGAGAAAAGAGTGGAGGAACCTCAAGAAGGCAGCAGGGATGGGTGTCTGCAGGGGGTCCTGGGAGCTGCAGGGAGGGGGCTTGAAGGGTGTGAACAGTGGTGAGTGGGCTGTCTTCCACAACTGCATCAGTAAGTGGGGGAATCAATCAACTCAGACTGTGGCATGCTGTTAGCTGTAGCACATTTAACTTTTTAACCACAACAGACAGCACAGCCACACAGACCTGGCTCAAATAGTTAAACAGTTATAAACATCGCAGGAGCTTTTACATGATAAGATTACTGATATTTGGTATTTTACTTATTGCCATCAAAATCCAATGAAAGGGCCAAAACTGCCAATTAACTGTTCACAAATGAAAGCCTTTGCTTGCTTACGCACCAGTGTGACTCTAGTGAAAGCTCAGTACTGGTCCTCTATTTCTGCATGCGTCTGTCTTCCAAAGATATCAGTTGTGAGTGCGCACAATACAAACGCATGTCTGACCAATTTCAGATAAGTAGAACATCCTGAGCTCGAAGGATACCCGGAGTCCCCATGGCAAACGCAATCCATCATCAAAGGTGAACGAGGAGCTTCTCCTCTCATGTAAGGCAGTCATCATTTTACAACATGGGCTGAGCTTAATCGGATATATCAGTGAAATGGAAGAGGATGACCAATGGATATAAGGTTCTGCTGCACATGCATCGAGCACCTGTTACCTGTTACATGTGAGTCATGTGAGTGTCTCAGTGAAGTTGTCCTCAGTAAAACTGGCCCGTTACCAATAAAAACCATTCCAGTAAAAAGCAGAATACCACATTGTTGACCTGGTTTTGGTCTTTCTGATGGATTTTTTGACAATAAGAAAAATACAGCATAAATCATTTTACTGTATACTTTATCAGCTTGTGCCCTTGATTCTTGCTGAATCAGCGTACTCTGGGGCTCCTTTGGCCCACACGTCTTTGTCAAAGCAAAATCAAACTGCTACTTAAATCAGGTCTGAAAATAGTTTGAGTGGGAGAAAGGAGGGCACAGACACGAGGGTATGTACATGAATTTGTGCTGGAATGCAGTGAATGAGCGTTCACACGAAATTAAAAGTGTGTGTATGACTTACCAAATCTCAATGATCGGTGAGCTACCAAAACCCAAGTGAAAAACAAATATTTCAGAAACATGTTGATGATGAGAGAAACAGAAACAGACCTTCCCCATATTGAGCATGGCTAGGACAGAACCCCCCCCCCCCCCCTTAAATATTATTCTAATGAAAGCAGCTTTTAAGTCCAGAGGCATGCGATGCAGACTTGTGTGTATGATGGTGCATTTTCTGCTCTGATGTGGAGCAGTATCTGCTGCTTGTTTCAGTCACGGGCCGCTGGGGTGGCTGTGGCTGTGGGTTTTATCTAGAAAATACACTGCGCGCGGAAACTTGAAGGATTTCTGGCAGCTTGTGATCAAAGTCTCCGTTAGATGTGTTGAAATGGATTTTTCATGTTTTCCATAGATCTCCAAGGCATTTGTTCCCAGTATGCAGCTTGCTTATCTGTGCGCGCGTGTGTGTGTGTGTGCCACACGGTCAGTCATGTCCATAAAAGAGAAACTATTCTGTCTGCAGAATTCAACTACAGCTCCTAAGTGCCTAAAAGCTAACAAGTCATTTTTTATGTTTGTGGGTGAAGCAGTGTAAGAATCGCATGGTGAGATCAGAGTGATGTAATAATTGCACACGGCGGTGAATATTCAGCTTAATGTCTCCGTTTCTTTCCTCTCTTGCGTGACCGCTCCTCCTTACAGTAGCAGTGTGTGACCTGGGCCTGCCTCGGCTCCCTCACAAGAACAGCTGAATAACACGAAGAGTAAAAACCCGACGCTGCTCTCAGGCAGCATCGAGTTAGGGTGATAACTTTTGCTTCTCAAGACAGCAGCGGGGAACGTCGCAGGTTCGGCCCGATCTGTCCAACGCGGGACGGGATGACCTTGACAAAACATTTAGTTGAGTCACTTTAAAGCGCGAGAGAGCCAGCGACTACTGTCTGCTCCCTCTCAAAGAAAAGCGTGTGACTGTGGGCTGTGACACTCTTTCCCCCCTTACTCATGTTAAGATCTGCATTCCAGACTGCAGCTCAACATTGGGCTGAGCTGTGAAGTCACTTGCATTGCTTGCGTATTGCCCTCCCCCTCTAGTTTTCCTTACCATTCTTAGGTGTGCGTGTGGGGCTACCTAGAGCCACATGGTTATAGTTGTGCTGATGGGTACCTGCAATGACAAAAGCAATGAAAGATCTGTTCAATGTCCACGAGGAATGCTCTGAATGAGCTCAAATACAGACTGCGAGCACTGTGAAGGTGGTAATTAAAGAGATAATTCACTGAAAAAGCTGCCAATGCTGTCTTCTGGTGGCAGAAGATCCAGATTTAGGAAACACTGTGCATTCTGAATTGACTTTTATAGTTTAAATAAGACATGATGCTGCACTTACTTCCCTCACTTGCTCGTAAACGTATTTACTGAGTGAAATATCCCTTTAATTTCCTCAAATTAAGAAAATGGACATAGAAGGAGATGAGACTGTGTGATGAGTAAATCTAAATGGAGTCCCCTGTAAGCTTGGATTAGCCTGCAAAATATGTTCACATCACACATATTTCAGAGAGTTGGAGGCTACGATAGACGAAAGGAAGAAAAAAAATTAAATACGGCACACAACATTTATCACACGCTGTCCTGCAACAGCCAAGAGCAATTATTCTTTTTTAAATTGTATTATTTAAGAATAAAGACCCACATTTATGCATTTATCATAAAAAAAGATAAATGAAATGCTGCCGGCGCAGCGGTACTTGTACAAGTACAAATGAACATGGAAACGGGTTCAGGTTTAAAATTATTTGGCCAGTACACAAAAATACACAGCAGACGCACAACATGAGGTTCTGCACCAACAGTCTGACATAAGCGACGAACAAATGACTGCTCAGAAATTAAAGTCATATTGAACTCACAGGTAACCAAATATTCTGGCACTTTGTGCCAGCAAAGAGAAACCTTTAGTTATTGTTGCTGCACAGTTGAAGCAGGTTTTTAGGGAAATAATCTAAGAAACTGTATCATTATGCTATAGTCATTACATTGTGAAATTAAAATGTACTTCATAAGTTAAAGCAAAAAAGCATAGTTTGTGGTTTTAATCCGAGATGGTGAAGTTCCTGCAGCTGTTTGACACCAGCTAACGTGCTAACGTTGGGCTGCATCAGCAGCATCGTTGTGAACGAAAGGTGAGGATTCCCACTGCGACTGGACTCCACCTTCAGGGGTGTCAGTAGTATCCTGAGCTACTGCCGGCAAAACATTTCTGCAGGTGTAGGTGTAGCACACCTCCACCCCAGCTCCTCCTTTCTTATCTGTCACTGCTGTTCAGTGCTGTGGGTGCTGCTGCTGATTCCTCCATGCGTGCACAGAGAAAAGCAGGATTATAGTCGGTATTTCTTCATGGTGAATATGTGCCAGAGTGATTAATATGTTTCTTCGTTTGTTTGCATGGAGTCCACTGTAATGTGTTTTTGAAGTTGTAGTCCTTGGAGAGCACTCTGCAAACTTAACCCACACACACGGTCCTGATCTCCGGTCATTCCCCCTTTTTTCTCTCTGTACGCTCGCGGAAGCTCTAATCAGTGGCAACAGTCATCTGTGCTGTCATCTGAGCGAGCCGAGCCATTTTAATTTTCAGCTCGGAGAATAAACAACAGTTCCCCCCCAATCACCTCTCCATCCTGCTGTGCTGGAGTGTTTGTGGGGTGACAGGGAGTGTGATGCAGTGGTACGGCGCTCGCCTTGGCACCGCACTGTGGAGGTGCTTTAGCTGAAAGATGGGACCTTTACAGAGCCCATTGTGCTGAGAAAGTTGATGAATGACAGCTATTCTCAGCAGCGTGGGCTTGTGTGTTTGTATGTGAGGGGGAGGCAGCGATAGATGGAGACCCCAGCGTAGAGTGTTGCCGTTGCGGCACGTTCATTTGCTGTCTGCTGCTGTGCCTGTTTAAAAATGCATTAGAGCCAACTGCTGAAACATCCATTTACATCTGTCACAGAAGTGAAGGAGGAGACTGAGGCCCGGCGCGCTCACATCATGGTTTTCAATATTTGCTCGAGCTATGGAGATAGATGGGATGTGTCTTCTGTGTGTTCCTCCACTGGCTTTTTCTTTTTGCATTTCAGTGCTTAACAGTGACTCACAGAAAAGATTATTCAAGGGGATAAATTCACAGACTTCAGAGACTGCTTCTTTGGAATATATTAAATGAACAGCATAGTCATATAAAGCCATGTCTTTGTAGTTACTATACTCTCTGTGTAATATCACTATAGAGCTGTAATTTTTTTTCCCAGAGTACTACCGCTCATTATTAATTATCCATCATGCAAGAACTTTACAGCTTAATTTCACTAATAAATCACTTTTCTCAACAGCCTTTCATATACAGTACCAGTCTGCACACACTCACCCAATCACATGAATGTAATCTATGCCAAACTATGGAGCGCTGCATTGCTGGTGGACCGTGGAGTCTGAAGACATTCAGATGATTGATCTCAGAAATGAAGACGACAGATTATGTCAGAGTTCAGGAGAAGAGCCCTAAAATGAGACCAGTGCTGATCAATTTTAAACTCAACCCTGCAACTCCGCAGCTCCCCAGAATACACCTGCCAAAAAGAGAGATTTATTGGTGTGTTTTAACAGGACGCCCTTACAGGACCCTCACCAGGTGATCTGCATTGCGCCCAAACCCCAGAGTCCAGTTCCTCTGACCGGTGAGATTGCTGCACACTGTGTCCGGGTATGGTTAAGTGTTCCGTGACCACGTCACCACTTCCAAAGATTATTCTAATTAAACCACAAATGCATGAAATAAGGGACCTAATTTTGCTCTGGAAAAGCACTTATCAAAAGATCCTCTGTGCATGAAAGTGAGAGAGGATATGAGATGAGACGCTGAGACAAACTGAAGTGTACTCGGGTCATTAAATGACGTTAAAAGGCAACAACAAGGCAACTTTAGAAGGAAATCTGAGTATCTGGCACACCGATAGAGTTTGAACTGGTTTAGTTTACAAAATACTAATCAGTGAAAAGTATACCTCTGATTTACTTCACCCAAAATCAATTAAATTAGTGGTTTGAGGAAATTACAGCAGATTTACAGTCAGCTGATTTATTTGTTTCCAAATTAGGCAGTAAGATACTTTTATTAGGGTGTCTGGATGAAAACCCAGAGTACATGAAATATCAATACTACTGACACACGGTCGTGTTTTGAGTACTGACTGGATCAATACTGCATAAAAGGTGAGCAGCTTTTCATGTTCTGTCTCTGCTAAAGTCGTGTGCATGTCCTTTACAGTACCTTATTAGTTCAGAATATTCATGTCACTTAAGAGCAGGCTGTCCTACAGTGAACGTGATTGTGTTAATCTTATTAAAGGTGACCAGTTAAAATACAGTCAACAGACTGGCGCTTACACCTTCACTGCTCTGCCTTCAAAGCACTTCTTACTACTGTACTGTACAAGCCACATTCACACAACACTTTATTCTGTGCCTCACGCAGTTCCCAACAATCACACATGGATACACTGAGGGTCAGTATCTTGCTCAAAGATACTTTAGCCTGCAGACGGGGGGAGTCGGGGGTTCTGATCACCTCCTGAGCCACAGCCAACACATCCTGTGCCTGGGGAAACCCTCAGAGTGGTGATAATTTAATCAGAAATGGCCTTTCAATCACGCGTACAGGGTACACGATGATGATGTAGATTAACTTGCTTTAATTGTTGCAAACTGTGGGTGTATTAATGGCTATGGTATTAGTCAGTGTTGGTGTGGAACAAACTGCTTTCACTTGATCCTGATTCCTCTACTGCTGAATAATCACAGGATCTCCTGCCATACACGAATGCATCCATGTAACTCAAACATGTGTAACACCCCCCCCCACACACACACACACACACCAGGAAAAAAAACAACAACTTGCAGTATAATGTTAATGAATCTCAAAGCGAATGACTCACGTCTGCAAACAAACTTTTTTTCTGTGATGAACAGAACGGGTCTCAGCTGACAAGTAAACATCTGTCCTCTGTCCTGTGCACGACACAAACCCATGTATTCATGTATGAGACAGCGTGCTCATGAATATTAAATACTACTTTAATTTTTTGTCTTCATTCATGCAGGCCAGTAGAGCAAAATTAATTTGTGGGTGGAAAACGGAGTCGAATTTAGTTGCTCCAGAAATAACAGAGCATCAAATAAAAGTTACTCATGACTGTGACCATTTATAATGTTTACTGTATTTTCATACTTCACCAACAGTAAAGTATATATAGAGTACATTAAATGTTAAAGTTTACATATTTATATATGTTAAAGTGAATTATTTCACCACATTGACACAGAGAGTCAACATTTTCTAACAGAAAACAAAAAAAAAGGAACATTTCTGTTGCATGTTTACCAAAATTACAAAGTTTTAACTAATTCCACATCATGTGCGTCACGTTTCACTTGGTCAGTGTGCGGTTCTTCACCTGCTTTATCCAAGTCCTCACAGCCCTCTGAGAAAATATGTGCTATATTTAACCAAAACTGCAGTTCTGGTTAAATATTAAAGAAAACTTTAACCAAGAGTTTGATCGTTCGATAGCAATAACCAAGTGCTTGAGCTCGAGTGAAAATGTGCATCATGCCTCGGATGAGACGGCTGTTACTAGCAAACCAAGAAAAACACAGATGAACAGATGCATTCAGAACGAATGTTTCTACATTAAACTGTTAAAAAATATCTATTAACAAACCTGGTGAATGCAGTTCAACATATTTTAAGACAAAGCTGAAATTTCCACCATATCCTGACTCATAGTCCATCACCAGCCGCGTATACCGTATGTACTGCATATATGTATTTTACACATGCAGCAAGTTTTCGCTCTGATGGGGAGACTCATCAATAATATGTATTCTGCTTTTGAGAGTCGGCGCTCGCCTCTGTCTTTCATTTAAAAGCAGCAGAACTCAGACACGGACCGATATTGAGCAATTTTCTCAAAGTTTGGTCTCGGTCTGGTGATTTCCATTCAAAGTCCGGTCTGAGGGGTCCACAGAGACGCGCGAAGCTGAATGACGCGCTGAGAAGCATCAGAAGACTGTAGCTCATTAAGAGCCTGGAGAGCCATGTTCACTGATCCTAAAGTAATCAGGGGACCTATTAACCACATTGAAGACAGAGTCCCAGCACAGTTAGCACCCTCAAACTCTCAGGGCCATGAAGCTGCTTATCAGCTCGGAACACCCAAATGCACCATCATCCTCCTGGGCTCCGGGAGCTGACATTGCAAAAGAAGAAGAGAAAAAGGAAACTCCCTGGGTGCTACTTTAAAGCACCCCAGGAAATCTATTTTTCAGCGGTTACGTAAGATCTCCTGGATGAACTGCCGTTACTGCCTTCATCTGCTTTAATTGGCATATTAAAATGGATTCAAAGGCAGTGCTGCTGTCTAATCATACAGTGGATTGATTATTTGTGATTGACGTACTCTCCAGATTGTTGGGTTAAACAGGGTCCCTGTTTAAATTGCTAAATGGCCGATTCGCTGTCAGTGTGTTGATGACGGAGCTGTGAGTTTGTCAGACGGTGCCAGTCAAAATTTAATGGCGAAATCAGCCTTATACACCCATATCTATGATCAGTGGGCTGCAGAGACTCATCCTAAACACTGTTTTCTGGATACAGTCATCCTCAGCTCCAAAAGAAGATTACTCACATTAAATTTCCCTTTGCTCCGGAGTAAGTGATCTCCGGAGAATACCTCCTTGGCAAGTTTGCATAATAGCATCCAGATGGCATGTAAGTGACTCAGTCATCTGACATTTGGTGTGGCATTTTGTTTCACATCACACTTCCAAGCATCACATCCACATACAGCACATAAGGGAGGCAAGAGAAGGCACGCTGAGCCAACCGCACAATACCTTGAACCCCTTGGCAAGGTTAAATAAGCATTTGCGGAATCAATTGTGGTCACATACTCTGAGGCATCGCGGAAGCTATCAGAACATCGAACAGCGAATTTACATTCAGTCCAAGTACTGAACAGCCAGCCGTTGAATATCCAGTCAGTTCTCTGCGGATGGTGATGTGTGTATTTGGCCACGGTCTCTTCTATTTCTATGAATAGTGAAGCTACGCACAGAGGAAAACAAGTGGGGTGGAACACTGCCAGAACCAAAGGGGAGGGAAACGGCTAACATATGAACAAGGTTACCAGGAGACCTGGAGATCTGACTCCAGCACCACACACACACACACACACACACACACACACACACACACACACACACACACATATAATACACACACGTGACAGGTTGAAGGAAAGTCATTAAGAAATAAGAAAAGGTTTAAAAAAAATTCCAGCTCAGTGTTCCTACGGATCAACTTCAGGAAGGAGCGTTCCACAGCTAATGAGTTAATGCATTCTAGCCTTCATGTAGCAAAGGGGGGGGGGGGGGTGAGACTGAAGAGGTAGATGAATAGCAGAAACTCGTGCTCTTATGAGCTGCATAACGTTAACTCATCACCTTATCAGGATAAGGAAAAACAAATATTATTGTCGTGTGTAAATGCACACGGAACACTTTGGGATTGGGATGTTAGGATCAGCCAGACTTGGAGGTGGTAAAACTTGGAGGTGGCACTGTGATTGGATCTCAGCAGGTGGAAGTGAATCATTCTGAAGAAAAAAAAAAATCTACATAGCAACCAATCTACCAGCAGTCTAATATTACCCCTTCATGCAAACCTGAGCCTCAAACATTCCAGGTAGGAGCACTAATGGTGTCGCTCATTCACGTTGAATACGATGATGTCACATGTTGACAAACTGAATTGTGTATCCATTGGTTTGCCTGTTTGTTGAAATCAAATAATGCTGGGACAGCTTATTATTCGAGGTGGTGTTTTCATGTTACCAGCCAATCACAGGTGCCGTTAGCTTGCCTATGACGATCACACCAGCAAAGATGGCGGTTTTGTTTCTGAACGCTCTCCCCGCCCTCTGCTCCAGCTTTATAATCCTGTCTTCCTGTTTGTCACATCATCTGTTGTTCACCCTCATGTGCCTACCACTTTCCCCAGCTTACGTCATGCTTTTTTTTTTTGTTCTTTTTCCTTGCACCTCTGCTAGATTAGTTTTCCCCTTGGGTGGATTTCCAGGTTCTCCTGCTAGATTTGAGCTTTATTTTTTGATCTTTGATAGTTGCTCAATAGTTTTTTGAATCCTGAGATTCTGTGTCCTACATTTGGATCTGTGTTATAATTAACACCCAGTGAAAAGTTCATTAATCCTATATAGTCTATGCTCTGTGCCATAACTGCAAAGTTTTCCCAACCTTAACTCTAATCGAGTGCTGATATTGTGAAAAGAAATAATTTTGAATAAAAAAAATGTAGTGCATGATTTAGCAGAATCGTTTAATCGTCCAGTATTCCAGTGTGCCAGTGAGGGCTGTGCAGACTTACTCTTTAATGAGTATGGAACTTGTGCTTTTGCCTTTACAAGAATGCATTATTAAAAAACCTGCTGAGGAATGGGAAATTTCAGAGTAAGTCAGACAGTGCTCCTCACCATCATTAACCAAATGAGGGAATATACTGTATTTTGGAAAAATGCACCCCCATCACTGCACTAGAGAATCTCCATCAATGAGCCACAACATTAAGAAATGCCTGATATTGCGCAGGTTCCCCTTATTACATCAGAACACCTCTGACCCACCAAGTCATGGGCACAGGGGGATGCTTTGGTCCTGTGATTTGCGGCGTGGGGACTCATTGGAACAGATGTGTCCTGGGGCGGCAGATCCTTGATTGAACTGGAATACTGGGAGTTTCTGAGGCAGTCGACTCCTTTAGGCTCTTTGCAAGTTTCATCAGGTCATTTCTAAAGCAATATTTGGTTTGTAGTCTGTCAGCAATAACGTTTAGATGGACGTCAGGACAAGATAATCAGTGCTGATCAATGGTTGGTCGAGGTTTGAAAAACTGAGAACTCATCTGCAGCGTTATGGTGCTCCAATATTACAGAAAGCTAGGAAAACAAACTAGCTTGTACATCAACCATCATGAGACATTTTATATTGTTTTGTTCTTGTTCTCCTTACCAAGCAAAGCCTTCCCCTTCAAACTGTTTGCATGATTTGTAACTTGAGCTTCATGCTTGTATTTTCTCATTTGGTATCTTAGGAAAAACAAACCACTGATTATCATAGAAGTTGTGGTGGACACAGACAGACTTCAAAATACTGGTGTTAAAACTGCACAGCTTAATGGAACCCCCACAGGCGCAGTATTTCTCAACAACACAGGGGAGGAGGGACGACAGCAAGCACAGGGATAGTGAGACAGATATGCGGTGGGCACAGGATGAAGTCAGATTGAAAGCAGATAAGAGAAGGAAAAGTATGAAAAAAGAGGATATGCTGGAGTGCTAGGATGGAAAGTAAATGGCCCAGTGACCACAAGGCATCCCTCCCACCCCTTCCCTCTGACTCCACACCACCCACCCTAGTTCTATTAGAAAGCCATCTTCAGCTCTCTTCTCCACTCTCCTCACGACGCCCCTCTTTAAAACCAGCAGCCCTGCCATCCCATTAACCATACCCAGAGCAGCTAACACAGCTGTGAAAAGCCCGGAGGAGGTGGCGACAGTGGGTTGCACTGTGCGTGCGTGTGTCTATGCGCCAGAATGTGCTGCATGTGTGCAGAATGGGTGTGACAGATGTAAGCGCAGATATATGTGCAGTTGGCTCAGCTGACAGCCCAGTGGCACGAACACCTCCCTTCCCTCGCTCTCACAACAAAGAAGGTAGACGAAAGGGAAACCACCATGGGCTTGACATTTATCAGCTGACAGAGACTGTTCACATTTAATCGCTAAATGTTAACTGCCATAATAGGCCCACTTCACTCGGTTAGTAGGGGACAAAGCTTTATGCCCCTGGATAGAAGTGGCGTACACCTCCTCACTGATTTCACTGGCAGAGCAGGAGGCTTAACTCTGACCCAATTGCAATACTGGTGATAATGCTTATAAGTTATATTTATAGCACTTTTAGCCCAGCTATTTTTAGACTTTTTAGACTTAACTGAATGGCTACTGTTTGTCAAACGTGATTTTTAGCTAAAGGCTTGGCCCAAATCTTTGACTTTAAGGCCGTAACAAATACGGTGAGAACAGAAACTCCAGCAGCAGACGGGAACCAGACTTTGTACGACCACCTTTTGCACTGATAGCAAAGCCAAAGTCAAATTAAAGAAAAGCACAGGTTCCCTGTGTAATACAGACTCAACTACAGCATCACATTGACTGCTTATGGCATCATTATAATTAATATGATGGTATTTGTCTGCAGAAAAATATGGCAATTCTAAATGCAGCTGCTTTAATTCTCTTGCCTCACAAGAGCATGGTGTCATATGCTGGCAGACAGAGCGGTGATGATGAGCAGCATGTGCAAAGGCAATGGTAACAAGGCTGAAAATAATGAGCTAACAGTATATGGGTTGATATTCTGAGACACACACATGCAGTGCTGTGAAAAAGCATTAGCCCCATTCCTGATTTCTAACTTTGTTGCGTATTTGTCACACTTAAATGTTTCACCCAAACATCGCTAAACAAATTTTAATATTCGACATTTAATATTTGACAGCATCAGACCTCCCTGCCGTTAAATCATAGATTAACTGTGATTAACCACAGTTTTTGGGAAGCTTAATTCAATTTCACGTCCAGTCCTGATGACTGCCAGAGCTGCTGAATCAGGAAATCCCTTAAAAATAACATGTCTGAAAAGTGAAGTAGGCAAAAAGATCTAGAATCACCGCATCATGCCATGAGCTAAAGAAACAAATGACAAGATCATTGATATCGATCAGTCTGGAAAGGCTTACCAAACCATTTCTGGGACTCCAGTGAACCGCAGTGAGAGCCACAAATGGAGGAAACTTGGAACAGTGGTGACTCTTCCCAGGAGTGGTCAGCCTACCAAAATTACCCCAAGAGTGCATCTACAGCTCATCCAGGAAGTCACAAAAGGACCCAGCACTACTTCTAAAGAACTGCAGGCCTCACTTGCCAAAGAGTTAAGGTCAGAGTTCATGACTCAACAGTAAGAAAGAGACTGGAAAAAAATGGCATCCATGGGAGAGCTCCAAGGAGACCAAAGAGAACACAAAGGCTCGTCTCACATTTGCCAAAAAACATCTGGATGATCCCCAAAACCTTTGGGAAAACATTCTGTGGACGGATGAGACAAAAGTTGAAATTTTTTGGAAGGTTTGCATCCTTTTACATCTTGTATAAAACTAACACAGCATTTCATAAAAGGAACATCACACCAGCAGCTCAACATGGTTGTGGTAGTGTGACGGTCTGGGCCTGCTTTGTCATTTCAGAACCTGGGCAGCCTGCTGTAACTGATTTAACCATGAATTATCCTCACACTTGGGTTATGCAGCAGGACAAAGATTCAGAGCGCACCAGCATGTCCTCCTTATTATGGCTCAAAAAAGCAAAAAACAAAATGAAGGTTTTGGAGTGGCCTAAACATAGTCCGGACTTAAATCTGATTGAGAGGCTTTGGCACGACCTTAAACAGACGACTCGTGCTCGAAAACCCTTCAATGTTGCTGAATTAAAACAATTCCACAAAGAAGAGTGGGCTTTCATTCCTCCACAGTGATGTGAAAGACTCACTGCCAGTTTCTGCAAATGCTTGATTACAGTTCTTGCTGCCAAGGGTGGCACAACCAGTGATTACTTTTTTACATCGGGCCATGCAAGTTTGGATAACCTTTCCCCCCCAATAAATGAAATCATCATTTAAAAACTGTTTTGTATTTACTCAGGTAATCTTTGTCTAACATAAAATTAGTTTGAATTAAAGAATGGGGCAAATATACTGCAAAGCGGAGATGTGTTTTCAGATGGTAACAAAGAGAGGGAAAGAAGTCAGAACTGAGGGGACTGAACTACTAGAAGGAGTCAGCTGAACGCCCAGATCTTATTCTTCCCAATCAACACCTACACCCTGCTGATCATCAGATACCCTGCTGGGATAATGAGCTATGAGGAGGACATAGAAGCCACTGACATCAAGACAAAAAAGGTCTTCACCATGCATGGAGGGTTTCACCCCAAATCCAGCACCCAGAGACTGCACGCTAAGCGGAACAAAGCAGGCTAAGGGATAGTGAGGTCTTTCCAGGATGAAACAAGAAAAATCTGAGTACATCAGGAAGATGGCCACAATTGTGCTTAGGGAGTACCTCAGGCAGCAGAAACCCGAGAAAGAAGAGGAGCAAGAACAGGAACCATCACTGGTACAGGCCCTTGCACGGCATGTACCACCTGCAGATAGAAGAACTGGCTGACATCAAAAAAGCCTAACGATGGCTGGACAGAGCTGGACTGACAGACAGCACAGAGGCACTAATCATGGCAGCACAGGAACAAGCTCTGAGCACAAGATCGATAGAAGCTGGGGTCTACCACACCAGGCAAGACCCCAGGTGCAGGCTGTGCAGAGATGCCCCTGAGACAATCCAGCACATAAC
>JAVDPK010022499.1:0-31363 GCA_034780415.1 Cichlasoma orientale | reverse complement strand
TTGGAGTGTTCTCTGTATCCTTTCTTGTTAATGATCCTTAAAGCTTTTTTTTGCAACAAAAACAAGGATTTTGTGTTACTGGGATATGTATTACCCCAGACCTCTGTGCAGTATCCAAAATATGGAAGTATTAGGGAATTGTACAACATACGTAACGAAAAATAATCTAAAACATCCACAACTTTATACAAGACCCCAATACTTTTACAAACCTTACTCTTAATGTAATTTATGTGAGCTTTCCAGTTTAATTTGTCATCTAAAATAACCTAAAAATTATATTTCATTTACTTTTTCAATATCAGTACCTTCAATAGTTATTCTTACATTTTCATTCTTTTTGCGATTACCAAAAATCATATATTTTGTTTTTTCCCAATTTAAACATAATTTATTTTCATCAAACCACTTCTTAATTTTTACCATTTCTGAATTTATACATATGGTAATATCTGACAATTTATTTACAGAACAAAAAATATTTGTATCATCTGCAAACAACAAAAACTGTACTATTTGGGATAAATTTGATGGCTTCCTTCAGTTTGGACTCTCTCGGCAGGAGTTCTGTCAAAGGTAAACAAAAAGACTGTTTGCAGCTGCTGCTGTGCAAATTTGTGTGTTAAAGTTCACCGGGCTGAACTGCGGGCAAAACATCCACGTGGATTTATTTCTCCTCTGCAAGCAAAATCACTGAAAATGTGTTGGCACTAAATGATTTTATACTGAAATCTTATTTTTTTTTCTTCTTTTCATTTTTGGCCACAGCGGCTTTTATCGTCAGTGGAGGGAGACAGGAAATGGGGGAAAGATTCAGGGGAAGACACGCGGGCAAATTGGCGACAGGCCGGGATTCGAACCTGCGCCGCCCGCACCGCAACACGGCATTTGTACATGGTCGCCGGCTTTCGCCACTAAGCCACCCAGGCGCCAATTTTATACTGAAATCTGACTGAAATGTGGGCGTCATACCAAACCCTCAGAATCATTGGAAATGAAAAACCAATGAGAACCCAATGAGACCATGACTGACAACACCACGTGCTGCTTAATAAAATATAAAGTCTTCCTCTGGATTCAGTCCAAACTCAACACATTCACTGCTTATTTCTATCATTTTCTGCCCCTGCAGAGAATCATTATTGTCTTTCCTTTTCCTTTCTCTACAAATATACAGCTGTTTCTTTCCCCGCAGTCTGTCTTTCAGCCAGTTTCTTCATGTTTAATAGCCATTAATTAACCACTAACATGTACTCAGTAGATTTCAGAGCAGACGATTCCCAACAGAGCGGCAGCACAAACCCTTCTTCCTGCTGATGCCACGTAACAGAGAGGAGCCACAGCAGCAGAAAAGCTCAGCGAGGAGAGTTTCCTGTTCAGCATCTCGTGTGAAGTAATGCCGACGGCCTAGCGTAGCCGCGAACTGCATTACAGAGAATGGCTGTTGAAGCCGTCACATTTTAACAGCTCCTCAGACACACAGCTTCGTTTTTTCTTTGTGTCTCAGTGAGCTTTGGTGATGATCTTATTTTATTATCATTTTATCGTTGCTTTTTTGGGGTTTTTTTGTTTCTTCAAAATGAAGGATCTCTTTATGGAGAACCCACACTATTTTCATTACTCTCCTTTTTAGAGTTTGTTACACATGAGAAGATTCATTCAGAGATTTCGTGCAAAATTCAAAGCAAAATCATTGGAAAGTTGGAAAAGCACTACTGACAACAGTTAATTAAGACTCCTGTGGCAGACTCTTACATGGTCAAGAGTTAATGAATGTGATACTGGCTGCCTGTTTCATATTGAGCTACTGCTTATTGAAGTACTTGAAACGTCTCCTTTTCCTCTTTGCATGGACACGTCACTCTGCTTTAAAGATCTGTCGCACCCTTTAAAGAGTGTGTTAACAAAATGAACGAGCCGCCGTTATTGATGACAGGCTACCTAATTCAAAGTGTGAATCTACTGAAACAGCAGCAGCATTTTAGTGCAATAGCGGCGAAGCACAAGTTAACTCTAAGAACAAAAGTAGCCTCTGTGGTGTTTTCTCTGGAACTGCTTCAAATTTTAACAATATTGAAAGTAACCCCGTCACTCTTCAGGAGCCTGCACCGTACTGTCACAGCTGAAAAATATTTTCTCCCGGGATGTAGGAGCTTTTTAACCAAAGCCCTGCTTTCCCACCTTGTAAGCACATAAATAATTTCCATCCAACATTTGATCTTCCTGTCTTATTTGTGTATTTGGGTTGCACATCACCAGCTGCTAGCATCTCCTCTTGACAGCCTGGTTGCATTCAAAGGCGTGTTTTTGTGTCAAGCAGTGAAATGAACCTTTTTCGTGCATATTTTGTAAAGCATTTTGCTTCGTTGGAGATTTCTGACGTAGCGCCCTTTTTGCTAAATTGTCATCGGAGGCTGATGTGGTTCTCGCTCTCAGACATGCCCGTGCTCGTCTCACTGTTGTGCCCATTCAGGAATCCAAATGCATAGCGTCACTATGTCACTATACCATGATGAGACACTTTCATATCACATAGAAATCCTACCGGGATCACTGTGGACTAGATAACGTGGCACAGCCCTACAAACCAACTTTGCCCATCTTTGTAAATCGCGTGCTCTAGTCGGACGGTCTCATTTGTCATTTCTGAGACTCAACCACTATTAAATCTTTATTCATAAGGCCATTTACTCTTGCCTTGCTCCCATCTTACTTACTGACTAGCATTCATCAACAAACTGTGGGAAGTTCTTGTCTTGTGTGTCAGGACTCATTCTTTCTGTGTCCTGAAAGTTCACTCTGAATTTGGAAGAACATTCAAATCTGGAGCTTCCTGCTCCTGGAATCAACTGCATAATCAACAAAGACTGAATTTAAGATGATACCGGTGACCCGTATTTACTTCAGGCTGCAAATGTTTTGCCAGAATATTAATGCCCCTGTTTTTTGACCTGACTCATATTTTAGGCTTTATTGTTGCTGAAATTCATAAAATTGTGGATGGTTTTATATTTTACTCTTTACTTCTTGAACATTTGATACATTTGTATTGTGTACTTTTGCTGTGTGTATTTGTGTGTTGCTACTTTGTACAACTACTGTCTGTCTTTGACATAACGCTGTCTTTATCTCGACAGTCATATTAATCTGGTTAAACAAAGGTTAAATAAATAAAACATAAATCAGCTAATGCTAGCCATCTTTTATTTTAGCCTTTTTCTAGCAAGTTGCCTCCTTGGTGAGTCTCTTGCACACACACAGACACCTGTTAATTAGTGCTAAGTAACTGACAAATCATGTACTAGAATTTTACTAACCACAAAAACTGGAACAGACTGCAAATACAATCAACAGCAGAACAAGTCGTATATTTGTGGGGAAAGCTATAAAATACTCAGAAAAGCACTCAAAGTTGTCCCAAAGGTTGCTGCTTGGTCTCTAGTCTATTAGAATGTTATCTGGGTTACAGATTACATCCTAATAAATCACCAGAGAATATGTTGGAGAACTTCTGTTCACGTTGTGGAAAGCAAACTGGTCTTTTAGCTATAAAAGTGGTCGTAACACCCCTTTAAATAGCAGCTAATTGTTTTATGATTAAGCTCTGAAGGTCTTGAGCTTCGACAGCCTCCACGTACAAAGGGATTCAGCAGGACCAGACGCCAGAGCTCATTCAAATTTTTGGGGCAGCCGCTGACTCACTCTGCATCAAAGTCCTCTGAGATCTCCGCTCTTTGTTCTGTCTCGGGGGATGAAGACATGGTTGAAGACAATCAGGTTGCCATGCCAACACCCAGCAGCACCACCGCAGCGCTGTCTCGTCTGACCGAGCACCTTTCTGTCGTACAGTATCCCACTTACATTCTGAGAGAAATTTGCACATCTAAGCTTCCCGGTTCAACCTGCTGTTTTGGAGCAATTAGCGGATGAAGTGCCGTATTAACGGGCTCTACAGCGGTTATTAAACGGCAGAAGGGACTTGTTTGTTGCTTTTGTAGTTTTCTGTCAAAGGAAATGCTTAATTTCTATCTTTCTGTAATTACTTTTCAAGGTGATGGTAATTATTTTAAGCCTTACAATACAGAAAACAGCTTTGGTCTGACGGCAGTCGGTAAGGCTGAATGTGTCTTTACAAACTTCACCACAAAGCTTCTTACACCTGACGCTTGTAACCACAGACTGTACAGTTTTGTTCCTGAGCATCCTAAACATTTTCCTCTCATCTCAGGGTGACAGTTTGGGTCCGTTTGTGTTGATACATCTGAATAACTTTGTTTGAACTGTTGATCTTGGAATCTGCATTGTTTAGAAATGACTCCAAGAGACCTTCCCAACAAGTCTACAGCTCCCCTTCTTAGATCTCCACTGAGTTCCTTGTCCTGAGTATTGGTCAATCCAACGAGTGCTGTCAAACATCCTTTTTATACTGGCAAAGAGAAGCCACCAGTTGCAGTCAATCACGATCACCCACAAGAAGTTAACAGGCCATGGCCTTGTCAAGTTAAAAGACATTGTTGAATTTCAGCACCACTTATTACAAGATTTAAGTAAGTTTATTTATATTTTTTAATCAATCAGAGAAAATCTAAAATAAATTCAGACTTAAAGTCATTAAAGATGTACGCTGTACAATCAGTCCACCCTGGAAAAGGAACAGTTCAAAGAAATCATTAACAACAAATGACCCTGACATCACGCCCATGATGAGTGGATGGAAACTTCGAACCACAACCGCATGTAAAAGATCGACTTCATCAAAAGCCAGAGGTGAATCTGACTGAGAAACCAAGATAGCCACACTCTTAAACATGCCCTGCTTTACTGTCTGTTATACTCTGTACACAAACATGATTTACAAAATTAACATCATGTTGTGTTCAAGAACATTTTAAATTAATTATTAGACCAAAAAACTAATCGAGAAAATTTTTACTGAGGTCACAGCTGGAGTGGGAAGATTGTTTACGTTCTCATAGACTCGTGTAAAATTGGTCTTATTTTTGCCACTACAGGAGTCGCCCCCTGCTGGCCATTGGAAAGAGTGTACGTTTAAAGATGCTTCCTCAGTGGCTTCAGTTTTTAACCCTGGAAACTACAGACATTTTTTATACAGTCTGTGTGTAACCTTTCAAAAAAAAACCAACAAAAAACAAAACAGAACAAAGAACAAAAAAACAGTAAAATGAAGCACAGTCCCAAATTTACTCTAAATAGTTGTTAATGGGAGTGATTTCACACAGCTGCTCACACTTCATGCGCCATTACATTTGTTTCAGTGATGCTGTCGAGTTCTCTGTGCTCAGCAATTACTTTGGTAGCTATCAGGTTATTCCAGCTCACAAACGGCTCTCACAGAGATAGAAGTCGCAGTAAATTACAGTCCTCCGTTAAGGTTCTGATTGGCAGTTATGTCATAATGTGAAGAGTTTGCTAAGCCCTCCTTCAGTGCATACGAATCCACTGACAGCAGATCTCCGTCCATCTGAGTGTTGAAGCAATGATTTTATATTTAGGAAGTAAATGCCTTTGTTTCCTTGTCCATATGGAGGCGAAGAACAGCACTGCTGTCGTGGCTGTATGATCAGCATGAACACAGCTCCATCCCAATGAAACAAAATCCACCTACTAGTGCCGTTGCAGCTCTAAATAACAAGATGCATTCAAAAACCAGTGCGTCGGGGCTTTTAAAGAGTTGCTGGCAAACTTGAATTACAGATTCATGTCTGACTGACTTTGAATTTAGCAGAATAAGAAACATATTTATTATATTTGTAGCGCTTTACTAACAGCAGAATCAAAATGTCCTGACAGCTGTGATGGATGTCAGGACTTAATTCGATGATGGCTGCTGGGTCTCAAATGATTTAGCTATAAAACTGAGCTTGTGTGGGGCATTTCACCTGCCTGAGGTTTTGATGGATCATAATCATTATTCCTTTAGGTTCTCACTCACTGTCAGGGATGGTCAATAATTATGATTAATTGATTCTTTTTTGTGCCACATGCTTAAAGGCCTGCAACACTGGGAACGCACATATGGATTCTGCTACCGTAGGTACCCCTAAGAAGCTGCAGATATTTAATGGCCTCCGTGGAAAGACTCCGACAAACAGCTGCTGGTGTTTCAGAGAAAAAGGGTTTCCGGCCTTCCGCAAAGTTTCCGACTTCAAAACTGTCCGGACACGTCGTCTTCTTTCATTTCAAAAATGCAGCCAAGCAGGATTGAAATAATGATGCAGACGCTGGCACAACGTTTTTTTTTTTTTGTGAGTGAGCAGTTTACTTGATGATGCTTCAGGATCATCAAGTGCCCCGAAACTGGAAATGTGGAGATAAAACGGCTCCCTAATGCAATGTGGTCAATTATTTCTTCATTTATCTTTTAAGCCTGAAGCGGCTTCATTAGTTTCTTTTTTGTTGAGTCACAACATCCCCACTGGCTTCTATTTGCGCACTTCACCTCTTTTTCTCATCACGCCACACTGCACTCTCATGCTTCCATTTGTCACCATTTCTCCTTCCGTTCATCGGAATGTACCTTTCAAATCGCTGCCTCGCGCTCACTTTTTCCTCTTTCATTTATCCATCAATAATCCTTCCCCATTCACTCCCTCCTTCCATCCAAAGTTACATGACATCCTTCCTCCTTGCTGTCGCTTATTTCTTTGCTATCGCTTCTTCCTTTCTCCACCAGTTCACTCCCATTCAAACCTGAGTTGCTTTGCACATCTGGCCTTCACCCCACCTATTTGCATCCTGTCTTGCCAGGCATCTACATATCTCAGACACGCCCACAGAGAAGACTTCGAGTCTTCTAAATTGCCCCCCCCCCCTCCCCATTTACATTCTCTAATCTAGTAACAAAAGGAACGATGAGCCAGTGTCTCGTGGGAAAGGTCAGATTACTAACTAATCTGCTCTCCTACCCCCACCCTTCCCACTCCCCAGCCCCTCCCAGTCCTCCCACAGCACCGTTCATCCGCTCTGTAAAAAGCCCACTGTGTCATTGCACTCATGTCTGGAGGTCACTGTACTCCACAGAGCGACCTCGCAAGTTTTGTGTAGCAATTAATTACCGTCACCGTGGCCGGCACATATGGCCCTATTATCATAAGGCCTCATGGGAGGATATTTCCTGCAGCCATTATTCTGTGGGAAGTGACAGGGAACATTTTAAAATGCCAACAGGCTTTTACTTCCACTGCTTTGTTGGTCCTGTACTTAGGCCAGACACGAGCAGGAAAAGACTGCTGGTTATTTTTAACAACATTTCCACTTCATGGATAGGAGGGATTTGTTTGTGCAACACACTTTGAAGCATTTAAGAAAATAAGCACCCTTTCAAAAGTATTTTAACTGTACTTTTCTTTTCTTTTTACATTTATAGCAGATTCTGCTCAACTTACGTGAACAAAAAAAAACAAAACACATTGAAAACGATTTCATAGAGTTGCTGTGAATTTTTTGATAACAATTGTGAAGTGAAAATGTGATATTGTAACAAACCACTAGCATCAATCATTCTCATTTCCCAGCAGTGTGTCATTTGTGTTATTTGCCACCAGAATGCTCCAAAGTAGCCATTTCTACATAAGTGCTGCATCACGTGAGGCTCCGCCTCCTCTGTGACTCTGAACTGGATAAGCAGAAGGAAATGCATGGATGGATGGATGGGTGCATCGAGGAGGGGTGGGGGTGGGACACCTAATCGGTCACCACAAGGTGAAGGCTTGGCGCACTTATTGGACATACTGCAATGAAAAAAGGGTGAAAGTGATGACTTCCAGCAAGGATAAAAGGACGTCAGTTAGCCAGGAAATTAGTAAATGAGCTATTTTAATTACTTTGTTCTGTTAGAACCTTTTTTAAATAATGTACTTTTCATCCATCCATCATCCAGGTTGCAGGGGGAAGAAATCTCCCTCACCTCGATCACCCATTCCAGCTCTTCCTGGGGAAACTGAGGTGTTGCCAAGCTTGCCGAGAGGCATCATCTTTCCATCTCACCTAGGAGGCATCCTGGTCAGATGGTTTAGCCACTTCAGCTGGTTCCTTTCAGTGTGGAGGAGCAGAAGCTCTACCCTGAGCCTGACTGTGCCCCTAACCCTCTCTTCACCATCTCTCAGGGTGAGCACAGACACTCATTTCAAGCTAATTTCCTCTACTTGTATCTGCAGTCTTATTGTTTTGGTCTCTGCCCACAGCTCGTGAGTACAGGTGAGGGTAGGAATGTGCTCTTCATGCTCAGCTCTCTTAGTGACACTATCACTGCAGATGCTGCACCAATCTATCTGTTGCTCTCCTGCTCCACTCTCCGAGACCCTGTAAGAACACGGGGCAGCACTTCATTGTTAACCCAAAGTGTGCCCTCCACTCTTCTCCAGCAGGGCCTTAGAGGTTCTAAACAAATAAGTTCAGGTAAGAAAATATCTA
Organism: Cichlasoma orientale; assembly: GCA_034780415.1. Lineage (NCBI taxonomy): Eukaryota > Metazoa > Chordata > Actinopteri > Cichliformes > Cichlidae > Cichlasoma > Cichlasoma orientale. The sequence goes on along the minus strand of JAVDPK010022499.1, from coordinate 22,930 downwards.
TGAATCCCAGATTTGTGTACAAAGGTTCATGCACACAGATTAACAACATTACTATAGCAGAGACTGGTGCCTCCATAGTGTAGTGGTTAACACATTTGCTTGGCAAATAAAAGGTCACTGGTTTGATTCCACTCAGAGCCACAAATCCCCTTTAGGGATGTGTCAGGAAGGGCCTCTGATGTAAAACTCTGCCGAATCAAAAAAAATCGTGCAGCTACTGGACGTGGCAACCCCCTTATGAGAGAGCAGATGAAAGAAGCTTCTTCTACTACAACATTAGAATAATTAAAAACTACTGGGAGTGATGCGGAACACTGATGGTAGTGGGCTTTCTTTCTGGAAAATCAATTACGTATGCCTTGCACCCGGCCATCTCTCAGTTGTTTCCAACTCTGATCAGCGCTCTGGACAGCATTCATTATTTTATCTCGACCTGAATATTATCGTTTGGGATAGAAATATATTCTAGAATTTCTGCAGTATTGTAATAATCTTATCTGGCTGAAATTCCTTTTTATTGGCTCTTTTATTATTCCTAGCCTCACTACACTAGAATTCAAATTGATTTTAAACTTTTATTAATAACTTTTAAAGTTTTCCATGGCTTTACGCCTACCTACTTTATAGATTTACTCACACCTTGTAAACATGTCTGCGTTCCTCGGGTCAAACCGTCCCAGCGGTCTGCCTCATAACAAAAATACGTTTTCTGTCGAGCTGCAGCAGAGGAACTCATTACAGAGAAAGTACTCAGTATCTACTCATTAATCACTCCTCAAATCTTACTTTTGCACAAAGCTTGTGTAAATGCATCCTCTACCATTTTTTTATTGACCTTTACGTATTGATTCATTTTAGCCATCATATTATTAACAATGTTTGTTCAGGTTTTATGCCTTATTTTATTATTGTTGTTTTAATTGGGTGTATTTTTCTCCTTTATTAGAGAGTATGTTATTGTGTTCTATAAAGTACAATGTAACCGTTTTGGAAAAGTATTATAGAAATAGTTTTTATTTCAGCACCATGGACAGCAACAGTCTCTGCACACTAAGAGCTGTTCAATTCAATTCTATTTATGAAGCGCTAAATCACAACAAACAGTCGCCTCAAGGCACTTTATACTGTAAGGTAAAGACCCTACAATGATTTCAGAGAAAACCCAACAGTCAAAAAAGACCCCCTATGAGCAAGCACTCGGCGACAGTGGGAAAACTCCCTTTTGTTTGTTTTTCTGTTGGATTAATGTTGGATTCTGTTGGAAGTTTGTTTCTTCTCTAAATATTTGATTTATTTATTAATTTTTATGATGTTTAAGGCGCAGTTCAGGTCATAAGACACGAGAACTAAAATCTGCCACGACACATTGTAGATCCAGGCAATCATTACAGGCCCTTCTTATCAAGCATAAATGTTGTAGTGTCAGTCCACACAAACTGTCCATGTCTCCACCGGGATCAACCTTTCGGGTTCATATTTTTAATCATTTATTATTTTCTGTTTGTCACAGGACTGGCAGCAGTGAGAATTTTGATTGTATGTCTTTGTTTTCTGTCCCCATTGCTGCCTTTGTCTCGGAAACAGAATTTCCCCGCATCCCCCTGCATCCTGGCTCAGCATCCATTTTTTTCCTCTCTACCTCACACATCATATTTCATTTTCCTCTCTCCTCTGTTCTCCCTCTGGTTCTCAGGGTCTCTGTTTTCCTCTCTGTACTTCTGGCACTGCTAACGGGTTTTTCGAAGTGGCCTTCAGAAGCAGCTGGATTGTTGCCGGGAGCCTTTGGAGACCTGCCATGCCGTCATATGCCCCTCTCCACTTTATCCTCCTATGGCTGCCCGTCTCTACTTCTCCTCCTCTACAAATTTTAATTTCTTTTTTTTTCTTCTTCTTTGCCACCATCCATCCTCCTCTCCCTCTCTCAGTTGATGTCTTATCTGTCCTCTTCACTCTTCTGCATCTCTTTACTCGTCTGCCTCTCCCATCTTGTCAGTCTTGCTGTTTCTTGTAAAATCTGCAATAAAATCAGAGTCCAATCTGTCTGGCACATTGTTCTTTTCCATGAGCTTCTCTTCATATTTCATAACTTCTGATGGTTTTGTTTCTATGCAACAGGTGGCCCAGCAGCCATAAGTATTTTTTTTAACCACTTGAGCACTTTAATGATGTTCTATTTATTCTTTGTTACTTAAGCACATATCCATTCAGACTTGGCTGAATGGATATTTCCCCCTCTCTCCTGAACATGGTTAATATGAGCATATATATGACAGAAAATAATAATAATGAGCCCGTTTTAATGTTTGTTATTTCTCTGCTTTTCTTTACTCTTTCCCTTCATCCCTTCAACCAGATGGGGAGCTGGCCAATCTGGTTCTGCTGGAGAATTCATCCTGTTATGGCCCCAGTCACACGAGCCTGTAAGCGCCGCTTGGTGAGTGGCAGTTGTCACAAAGAGGTATATCATGCTGCACCGAAAAGCTCCTTGTGATTGTTTTGGTTGCTAGCAGATTGCTGCGGTCACCTGTAGTTTGCACGGAAGATGCCAGCTTGACTTCAAACACTCACCAACTGTTTGCTAAGCGGAAGTCAAGCTGTGAAAAGAGCACCCCAGACTGAGACAGAGGCTGGTTTCAGGGCAATGCACAATGTTTTCTCTGAAGGCAAGCAACCTCTGTTTTTAGTTTGGACCATTTTCAAGTTTCACTGTGGCTCACTGGTTAGTTAGCAAGTGGATGTCTTCCATGTTAACTATGGGCGACCGCAGCAATCTGCTAGCAACCAAAGCAATCACAAGGAGCTTTTTGGTGCAGCACCCTCTTTACTATCAATTTCACCCAGCTACAGCCAGCAACCTCCAGCAGCTACTTGCTTCTCTAGGCTTGCATGACTGAGGTCTAAAACTGACTTTTATTCTTCCCACTCTTTTCCATTAAAACTGAAAAAATAAAGTTTCGAACAAAACTTTTGTTTAACCACTTTGTTTGGTCTGTGACCCTCATTTAAAGAGAACATGACGAACCAACGCCTCAGATTTACCGTTTCATTGTTCTCAGAAAACGGCCCATATTCCTGAAGCCTGGAAACATTAAAATGAAGTGTTTCTCATTTAGCTGTGATTTCACTATAAGCTGCTTTCATCAAAGAAACAACAATACCTGTTTGATTAAAGTGGCATTTAATTAACCCATAATTTACAAGTGACGATGAGCTCTAAACAGTTTTATTTCTTTTGTGGCACTAAGAGAGCATTATCAAGGCAGAGAAAATCACTCCAATTATATTATTGAACAAAGCTTAGCCTTGCAAACTACAATTTTTTAAGTGACTGCCAGCAAAGTAAAGTTGTTGGAAGTGTTGGATTTGGAGCCTTCTTACAGCTTCTTCAGCCACTTTCCCCCAGCTTTATGCGCACTTTAAGGAAAGCTGAGCCCTCATCTTAAAGTACATGAGTTGTTTGAATGGCTTCTTGCTTAGATGCAAATACCCTCAAGCTTTTACCTGAGTCAGAGAAGGTGTTTGCTGATGAGAGGCCAGAGAAAAGTATAGAAGTTGTTGGCATATTATCTGATTTTGGCAAATCAGATAATATCCCAATCTGCCAATCTAAACTGATCTTCAGTTTAGATTGGCAGGAGGAGGAACTAACCTAAAGCAAGAAATAATTCAATCAAAAGAGCTTTTATGCAATCATGTGCAAAGTCTTCACAGGACTCTCTGCACTGTAATTCTTTTCAGGTTCTGTTTCTGTTGGCGATTAGCTGCTCTGCTTGGAATCCTTGTCCTGTTGCATGACCCAGTTTGGACCAAGCTTTAGCTGTGGGACAGGCGGCCTCACATCTGACTCTAGAACTTTGGTATAAAGAGATGTTTGTGGTCAACTCGGTGAGTGCAAGGTGTCCGGGTCCCGTTTGTGCTGATATGCTGTGTTTGGTTTTCCCCAAACATGGAACTGTGGATTATGGCACACCTTTGCAAACCTAAGGCATGATGCAATGTGCTGTTCGAGAGAAGAGGCTTTCTCCTAACAAGCCTTCCAAAGAAGCCAGAATTGTTCAGTCTTGTAACATGCAAAATGAGGCCTGTAGAATTTGAGATGTAGATTTTTTTCTCTGAGTATTGCACAGTCAGAGCTGGGGTGTTGGGTGCATTGGATTAGCAGCTCCTGGCTGCTATCTACCCCATAATTTCTATGGAAACAGTAAAGGTTTATTTAGTTTCTTTCAGTCCACAGTTTCCAACCCCAGTAATGTCAGGTGATAAGTGAAACCGGGAGAAAACTTATCATATTTTCCCCTCAATATTCATGTTTGTGCACCCAACTGGTTCCACGGGGTCTGTAATGTCTGCGGCTGTTTGAGGGAGAACATTCAGATGAAATAACCTCAACAGGGGTGCATGCGGGAGAGTCATCTAGTTCATCAATTGGCCACACTAACACACTAGATGTGCTTCCCCGCAACTTCACGAGAATGAAAATCCCAGTGGAGGAGATCCAACTCTCATTATCGAGGAACGAGCACAAAGGAATAAAAAGGATTTTCAGGAAAAAATGGGAGCAGCACTCACGACTTTTAATGTGAGATTGACTTTAACAAATGTAAATACATTAAAGCTTTCGATTTTTATGGATCTGTTTTCACGACGTACAGGGTGTACTGCCATATACAGACAGACAGACTGATGGAGATTTCTGATAACGGCTACAAATCTTATTTAAAAGGTCTGCACTCTCAATTTGATGATGACTGAAAAGCACTGACAGAAGCCGAGGACCTGAAGATTTGCCTCTCCCTGGAGCACATTCTGGTCTTTTAAGAGCTTTTCAAAACTGAAGAATTGTCACAAAAGAAAACAAAATCCACCAAGCTTGTTTACTCCGGGTCGCGAGGGGATAAAAATCATCCATTTGAGGCATCTAGCTGTAACTCATGTAGAAGATTGTTGGCAGCTCTGCTTTGGTGCTGCAACTGGTGCTTCAAAGTGTTTCCTAATGCAAGATGTGGTAATCAGTGACCTCAGGCAGACAAGCAATCTGTCACTCTGTGCCTTGTCTAAAAATTTTTTCCTTTTTTTTTTGCCAAATCCTCATGAAACCATCGTCTCTCATCTTGCTGTCTCCTTCACCTTCCTCAGAGACGTCTTTTTCTTTACACAAACCCCCATTTAATCCTTATTTACTACATCTCACTGCTGAACCATTAGCAGGCTTACACCAAACAGCACCACAAGTAATAGTTTGCATCCCTTTGTCGTCTTTCTTGTTAGATGCACTTAAAGTCAAGTAAAAGTAAAAAAAAAAAAAAAAAAAAATGCATATTCACTGTCAGGATGCTTCTGTAATGTGTGTAAACTGATGAAATATGGAGAAGATTCTTGCTGGAAACACTTAAAGTGCTCAGCCACAAAACAAAACCAAGACAAAAACATGTATGCTCCAGGGCATGTGCACACTCACGCACAGACATAAAGGCACAGGCATGCAGGCTGAATAATAAATTGTAGTGTCTTGTCAATATTTACATCCTTTGGGAGACTCGTGTTTCTAAGTTTTGTTATAAATAAACCGAAGAACAGCAATCGCACTGCTGCGTCCTGCATATCCGCAGTGCATCTCACACATGCGGAGCAAATATAAATGGCAACACGTGGCTTCCATGGCATGGCGATAGACACCAGGAATACTTGTGAGAATGACCCAAATCCCAGTATTTTTTTTAACTTGTTTATCACTATCAATAGACTGCTTTAACCTCAGGTGAGCCAGGGACTCAGCTGACCCACACCTGACCGCTGTCCTCAGAATCATCTAACAACACATTTCGATGCTGCCATAAATCCTCAGTGCGCGCACAGCGCAGTTGACGTGCTTGCCCGTTTGTTATTGTTCCTCTCCGTTTGCTTTGGTTTCATTTCATGAAGATATTTTGTGTTTTCTCACTTTAGGAAACACTTGTGAAATCAGTCAAACAGCTCTGGCAATATGACAATATGTGCCGGAATACAGCTGACTGCTTCTTGGCTTCTCTATTCATCGACACCAGCAAAACAGAATCAACAGTAAGCGGCGTCTGGCTCCCGTCACAGCCCAAAGCAGATGCTGCGTAGGCCAGAATTCAGGAGAGGCACCTGTGCTTTTCCGCTCCACTTACCTAAAAAACACTGAATCATCGGTGATGGAAACCAATTGAATGCTCGGCTTTAATACTGTACTCCACTACTGTAGTCTGTCATACTAGATTTGGGATGCTTATCTCTAATACTGTTTGATCTCAGGTATTCACACCTGTTTCAGACGTTATCCTCCCACTGAATGGCTCTCATCAGTTGTTATCACTCCCACAGATATCAGCAGTTCACCAGTGGGAACCCTCTTGTACCTTCTAGCAGGCTCAGTGGACAGTTATCATCACTCTAATCAGTGACAAACAGAAATCAACCCCAACGATGCGGCAGACCTCCAGAGGTATGAAAAGGTTCATCCTTCATGTTAGGGAAGTTATTTGAATGACCTCTGCATCAGCTGATGAAAGAATCAGTAAACATTGTGAGACTTTAGTTGAGAAACAAAAAGAGAGAGAGAGCGAGACAAAATCACAGTGAACAAGAAAAATGAACTATCGGGCGATCAAGCCTTTAAAATACAAAAAAAAAAAAAGAAGAAACAGAAAAAACAAAAACAAAACAGCGGGAGCTGCTGGAGCAGACTGCACAGTGCTGAGTGTGTGTGTGTGTGTGTGTGTGTGCTGAATACAGCAGAGTTGTTTTGTAGATTGTGTTCCCATTTAGAGTAAAACAGATCATAAAGCAGGATATCCACAGGTCACTATCCTGTGGGTGTGGAGTGTAATTCATTTTTCCAGTTTTAAAACACCAAGTGTCCCAATGCTCAGCTGATCACGGTTGCCGTGGCCATCCTCTATATACAGTCTATATGGTTTCCAGCTTTGGCGCTGCAGCGGGTGGCATATTGAAGCATCATTATCACGAACACACCAACTGTTGTCACTTACACCACCCCCAGAACTCAGCACAGTTAAAGCACCAAACATGAATTATCCAAAGCAGGAAAAAAGAAAGATTCAGACAAATGCACTCCATCTTCCAAGCAGCAAAAAAAAAATAATACTGACATTAACAAAAATGAGATTTCTCATTTACTCCTCAAGGATGAAGTTTGGATGTAGTGCTTTGACATGTAAAATTTAAATTCTACCACTTCTTCTACCACCGCAATGACACTGTGCAGTTAAACCCACAGAGGCATGCACTACAAGAACACACACGCGCACACACATAAAACAACATACATGCAGAGAGTGAAACACACACTCACCTCAGTGTATGAGTGTGCTGATTCGGAGTTTCTGACAGGGTCCGAGGGATTTCTCTAATCACCTGGGATGAGGAGGCAGAAAGATACGGTCAGCAGGTGAAGGATCGGCTGCCTCTAAGCTGATCATCTCCTCCTAGCCCTATATTATTATTTCCCAAGTTTCTCCAATTAGGGAGTGCTGATGTGGGATCAGTGCACAGATCTCCCACAGTCATCGTTTTCATTACAGAGAGAAGACGCGGGACTGGGAAGAACCGAGGGACCGGCTCAGCAGAATTCCTCAAAAATCCTTCACAAATGAAGCTTCACGGAACTCTGGAGGTCGTTTCAACTCTCTGAGCCCTCGTTTCAGCTTAAGTGAACTTTTGTGATTTCTCGTTAAATCCCCACGGTTCAGTCTTTTAGCAACGTAGCAGCCGGCTACAGAATATTAAAAAACCCAAACGGCAATTCATCACCTGTGGTGGCTTATCGTGATGCTTCCATATAGTTAAAACATCAGTAAACAAATGCAACCTCGGTTCGCCAGGTTCTTTCTGTTCCTCTGTTTTTAAAAATGCAAGCAGTTAAGTTTTACCAATAACCTTATAATAGATTGCACCTGTCTGTCAGTTTATCATGCATCTGAAAATAACGGGGCAGGCCTGGGTTGTTTTTTTTTTTTTGCACACTGCAGTGGGGCTGATAAGAGAAAAAAAGGGTCATAAGTCACTGATTTTCTTCAAAAGCTGAATCGGTGTCGAAGATGGATCGCTGTGTTTTTGACATCTGATATTGTGACATCAACCGAACAACAGAGAAAATCTAATTAAAGCTCTCACCATCACACAATCAGAATTATCTTTTAATATTAGACCAAACAAACCAATAAAAAGAACACTAATGCTTAGATTAATTGCTTGCCTCAAACAAATCAGGATTTCAGGAAAATCGTTGTGGAGGGAAATTAATAATATATTCACATTTTATTATTTTTCTGCCAAAACCGGCGCAGTCTGTAATTAAGACAAACCAACTGTGTTTTCTGAATTTGCATAACAAAGCACAGATATTTTCATCCCTGTTTGGTTAGGTACCAAAAGATACATCCAAATATCAAGGTTTGCATTAAAGTGCAGTGACAGCATGCTTGATGTGTCCAGACATGGTTCCGACCTAAAACCAAACGAAGACATCAGACAGAACGACTCAGTCTGCTTTTATGAAACCGCATATGAGTAACATGAAAGTTATTTTATTATTTTATGATTTTATCTATGCCATGATAGATACCCTAAACCAGACTGCAACATTTCCATATCATTCATTCCATAACAGTCAACCGTTCTCCCATTCCATTCCTTTCATTTCATTTCATTCGGTTCAGCGGTGCACGTTCCCAACAACAGTCATCTCAAAGTTCTTTATATTCTGAGGCTGAGGAATCTCACTGGATAATCCCAATGATTCCCTATGAGGAAGCACTCAACAGCAGGGGAGTAAAAACTACCTCTTTGCAGGAATAGACCTCCTGGACCAGCGGGGGTTATGCTAGGTCAGCTTGCATTGACTACTGGGGTCTAGTTAGCTACAGCCGCTAATGGTTTGTTTCCGCACTGGAGAAGCTGAGCGTCTAGTTCACCAAGCCTGCTCTCCAATGCTACGGAAAGATTACATTAATTAAAAACCATTATAAAAGAAAGAATATTTAAATAGTTGCATTTTGTTATTTTTCTTCCAACACGTAGTCTTAAATTAAAAGTTCCCAGCTGCTGCTGCTTTCTGCAGGTGTTACTTTCCTTTGCTAGATAAGCGGCTTCTAAATCTTCTTTCACTGTTTCAGTGGATGTTTTATACATTCCAGTTAATACCTGTGACAGGATATAAGTGAGGTAGTCCTCCAACAATACAAAATGCAAAAACACAGTTTAATGCAAAAATGCACAAATATGAATCATGGATAATCCCCTCCTCTACACAACTGCAGTACTTTGCAACAGTTGCAGAATGCAGAGTAAAGTAAATTAAAACAAACAACAAACAGAAGTTCCCGGACGGACTCCTTGATGTTGAGATCTGGGCTCTGCGGGAGCCCGATGAATTCATTTTGGATCGAAGAGGCATTGCATAAAGGAAACAAATCTAATCATGTAGTGCATAAAAACTTTTACATAGTAGTCTAATTTCAATTGTAGAGTCTTCTATGTCTTTAGCATTTTTAATAAATACAGAAAAGAGTGCAATTGAGAGCAGTGAGAGACACGTGCTGCATTAAAGGCAGCAGCAGCAGAAAGTGTTGTGACACTTTCACAGGATGACGATGTAGTGAGTTTGAAAGGCTGTATAAACATTTTCCAGCAACAAAATCCAGTGTCAATGGTGACACACCTGAACTGGATCCTTTAATGGCTCCTTTTTAGAATGGGGAATAAAAATACTGCTAAAGGAATTAGCAGCTCAGCGGAGTGGAGACGTACAGCATATGGAGGTTTAAAAATGTGGACGAATCAGCATCTTTTACTTAACAGCAAGTCATGAAAAAGCTTTCAAACTAAGACTTATTGAGTGTGAACCTGCAACAGTCTCAGTGTGGGTATTTGCATAAGTGACAGAATGTAAAGTAACACACATAAAGCACTTAAGCTCAAATGGCTCAGTTTTCAGGGAAAAAACGAACCCGCTCACACCGCGCACACTGTTGCTGCAGTGATCTCTCACATGCATGTGCACATGACTTTCCTGGTCCTGGATGTTAATATACGAACACATGTGTTCATTTCAACCCAATTATTAGACTTAGTTTCTCACTTGGCTACCATAAACAGCATGATCCGACCTCTAAAAATAGATGGTAACCTTTTCTATCCACAACAACCTGCCCACTCCAGTGCAGTGACTCCAAACTTCAAGTATACTGCTCCAAGATAGTCAGTGCAACATGTACGGTCATGAATATTTACAACATTTTGCCCTTTACATGGTTCTCCACAAGGCTAGGAGAAAACCTTGCCAAATTAAAGTAAAATGTGGGAGTGTGGGAGCTCAACACTAATTAAAAACAAGAAGCAATAACAAACAAAACGTCCATTTAACCTTTGTGTCAGGTGAGCATGTAGTAACTTGTGTCCTGTTTCACATTTACATGTTACACTTAAGTTTGTATCAGTTTTTTTTTTTCACATTTTTTTGGACAATGACAATGCCTCTGTACACCCCAACAGTGGATTTTAAAGCAAATAATCAAAATGTGACTGAAGCGCAAACCTTCAGCTTTAAATCAAGGGGTTCAACAAAGGGGCTCAAAGTGATGCTGATGCAAGTGAAGGAGCTCATCATTAGGTTGATCCAAAGTACAAAAACAATCCGCTAAAATAAGAAGGAATGCGCTGGCTCAGCAACACTAAAATTCATGAAACACCACAGAAAACAACTAAAGTGGGCGATTGCAGAATTCTTTGTGTGGTTAAAAAATAACCCCTTCACAACATCTAACCAAGTCAAGAACACTCAAGGATGTAGGTATATCATGAATACAAAGGGTTTACAACCAGGTGCAAACCAATGGTTGGTCTCAAGGCCAGATTAGGTTTTTCCAGAAACATCTGTAAGACCCTGCCAGTTCAGGAAAAACATCTTTGGACAGATGAAACCAAAAGAAACCTGCACCTGAATGATGGAAACAGAAGATCACGGAGAAGGAAAGGAACAACATGTGAGCCAAAGAATACCACATCATCTGTCAAACATGGTGGAGGCAGTGTTATGGCTGACAGTGGAACCTAGTTAGTAGTGTTTATTGATGATGTGACTGCTGATAGCATTAGCTGGATCAACTGTGAAGTGGACAGGGCTACACTGCATATATGCTGCAAAACTGATCAGACGGCACTTCACAGTGAAAACGGATAACGAGGCAAAGAAAAGTGCAAAAGCAGCCCAGGAGTTTCTCAAGGCAAAGAAATGGGATCTTATTCAATGACCCGATCAGTCACCTACATATGAAAAGAGTCAATGTAACACTTTTGTTAAACCTCTTGAATTCAAGCTGAAAGTGTGCACGTCAGTCACATCTTGACTGTTTGATTTAAAATCCACTGTGGGAGTGTACATTGCCCAAAAACCTCTGGTAGTTATAACTATACTGTACTTTTAGAGGAAGAAAGTTTCTTCACACTCTCATAAAATTTAATCATTCTTTAACTTTATCATTACAGGAACAGCAGACACTTCAACAAAGACTAACACATTCGGCCCCTCAGTCAAAGAAGGCTCCGAGTTTCTGCAGCCACTGCACGGGCACGTCCTTACTTGTCATTCTGGTAATGCAGCGAGAGGGCGACGCCCTCCTCCTTAATTTAATTAGATTTTCATCTTTTGAGAAAACACTATTCATTCCCCACATGTGGCTCAGGGCCACCCTGCTGACAGAGCCTGAGCTGTGAATGCATGACACTCTTACCAATGTGACTTTTGTTAATCACTCCTTTTCTATTCTACACGGAGAGCACAAGAATACAGCACCCATTACACACACTGCCACCCAATTAGAGCAGAAATGTGAATTAATGAACAGGTCGGGGCAGGTTAATGAAGGGTGGCGCTGATCTGCTGAGGCTCAAATTAAAAACTGTATCCTCTGTCTGAATAAAGTTTTATTGACGCAGCCACCCCCCCCCCCCCCCGACTTGCTATTATCATGTTAGTGCTGTTTTGTGTTTGTGCGATCACACTTTAAATTATAATGCAGCGCTGAGCTGCTGCTGTGAGGGCGGACAGTGGGGTGTTATATTTTATGGGCTGCTGCGAGCCTGCGGCGCTGTCACCTCCTGAACACGGCTTCATTTCCAGCGTTTTATGCAAAGAAAATTAAATAAAGCCTTTAAAGCAGGAAGAGGCAAAGAGGCTGAAATAATTACAAATGTTTGTGTTTATTTCAGATTTATTTGGGTTTTACAAGTAAATTAATGTTCTGTATCACTTCAGGGGCAAAGCTGATATCACCTTGAGATAATTTCATATCCTGAAATTACACTGCTCCTATTAACTTTATTTAATGGAAGCTACCCGTGGGTTTTTTTTTTATAGTACAATTTATTCATTAACCAATTTGTGAATGATGACTTTATGGTCATCCCAGAGGTATTTGTCTTAATGCAATACAGGCCTTTGCTCTGCAACTAAAATAAAACACACAAAGTTTTATTGTTAAATCACATTAAAGCACTGGAAGTTAGATTTGCAGCATTAAACTGTTTTTTTACAGTGTATTTGATTATCCGTTCATCCGTACATTATCTTCTGCTTATCCAGTTCAGGGTCGTGGGGGTGCTGGTACCTATCCCAGCTTCATAGAGGCCAGAGGCAGGGTACAACCCGGACAGGTCTCATGACAATGAAGGTTCTGTTTTTACTGTAAAACATTACAGTACTATATAAAGCATATGCTTTACAGTACAATGCTGGTTGACATTATGCTGTGATATGTAATATCCATCCATCCATCCATACTCAATCTGTCCTCATCCCCCATGAAATGATTCTCTGTATTAACTCTGCATTAAGTCAATACTGTCATCACACATGGCTTGATGGCGGCCCAGTGCTAACTAAACTTTAACACTGTTCTATATATCGTACACGGACCTTTCAGTTCCTTCACATTGACATTGTGTGAAACGAGGCAGGTGGACTTCAGTCGGCACGAGTTCCTCAGAAGAGTTTGGGCTGAAGCTCAAGTCTGGCTTAAAGGGGGCGTGTCTGTTCTATATGTTGTGTGCTCCCTGCTCAGATTTAGCCAACTGGTGCCAAACTGATTGGATGGTACGTCACAGTGCAAATGGACAATGTTCCAAAGCATAATATAAAAACTAACTTTTCTCAAGGCAAAGAAACAGGATGTTCTTCGATGTTCGCTGTCAGGCACCTGCTCTCAAACCGACAGCTCTGTGTTTCAGTTACTGAGGATCAAACTGAAGGTGGACTGTGTATAAAACCAAAGACTCAAGCAACACAGTGAAGCTTTTCTTAGAGGCCTTATTCTGATTTTTTCTTTTCTTGGACTTTCCTGCAGCACCTTTGCATGAGTCACACTTCTTCTTGTTTTTTTATACTGGGCCTCTTTGCAGCCTGTCAGCTCATCCTCAGTGTTAAACAAGTTGATCAAATCTTTTATTGTTATTGTGAGCTCATCATTTGAAACTTCCAACAGCATCCAACATTGCAACAGTGTATATGACAGATAATAAAAAACAGAAGCAGAATAGATCTAATTTAAAATACTGCAATAACACATTGCTGGAACTGACAGTAACTTGCCATTTATATTTTTCCTGAGAAAAACAAAACAACAAAAACTATACGTTTCTGCCCGGATTCTTCAGGATTCATTTTTACCTTCCAGTTCTGCTGCATGTTTCTGCTTAATTCAAACAGATATTAGCAACGAGAGTCGCCCACGCTATAACCTCAGTGACTCGCAGTACATCTTCTTTAAAAACTCCCACTCACCTCCAGGTTCATATTTCAATGTTATTGTGCATTACAACAAAAGCTAAAATGATTCTATGTACTGCTAAAAGTCCAAAAGGTCAGGGGAGAATTTGGCAAAGATCTATTATCTGAGTGAGTCTGCAAATAATAATAATAAAAAACTTCTCATCTTAAATTGAGATGCTTTAATACAGCAGAATGTAGAGATGAGTGAATGAAAGTAATCAGTGAAAAAAAGGAAGCTTGTGTCTGTGATTGTTTACACATATTAGTAAGAATGTGCTGCTAGCTGGAAATCAAATTAAAGTTACAAAAAGCTGCACAGAAAATTGGGAAAAAAAAACAAAACTCCAGGAATTCTCGGACCAAACAATACAAAACAGAAACAAGTGTTTCCAAAATGTTTCCAGTGGGAGACTCATCGTCTGCAGGGTAGGATGCGATTCTAGCCGACACACAATTGTTTAACAAAACAGAAAAACTACAAAAATCTGACTTTTGGGGGAAAACGAAGGTTTCAATTTCCTGGGCAGCCTGCAGAAGCAGCGTTTGACAGCACGCGGGGGTTCCAAAGAAATCTGAAACTCTCAGCACTGCAAATATCCCGTTAGAGTCAGGCTGGGAGATGAGCAACTGTAAACCAATCCAGCTGCACTCAACCAACACGCTCACAGCACTTCGGCAGGAGAGGGGAGGCGACTGTCTGCAGCATGCACATGAAAGGACACCTGATATCAGAGACGGGAAAAGGAAAATAAGCGAGCACGAAACTTTTTTCCCTTTCAAATGTGTAACTCAGGCTTTGCTGTTTTTCTTCTCTGTGGCTGAAAAGTGTTTTGTGTAAGGGGAATAAACACCAGCTTTAATGAAAGAAAAATAAAGATTGAAAAGTAACTACCTGAAAATGACTGAGAAGTTATTCCCACTGACACCAACTTCATTCATATTCTCACCTCTTCCAAATTCCAATTTTGTTGCTCTTTTTATCTCGCCCATCTTCCCTTTGCTCCCATCTTTGTTTCTCTCCCTCAAGTTTTACATCTGCTGTCTTGATTTAAATGTTTAATTCTTTCTATCCAATTTTCCAGCTCTGTTTCTCTGTCTCTTTCACTAGCAATCCAGCGCTCTCCTGCTAAGAAAGATTAAAGTGGAGGCAGATGTCGTGTTAATGGCCATCAGCTCATCCTGTGCAGGAGTTTCACAGTCTGCACTGCCTACCTGCTTAATTAGTCAAGAGGCAATCCCCCAGCAATGGACCTCATGCAAACTGCTGCTGCACACACACACACACACATGGACTCACTGCAACCCTGTTTGATTCTTTCAAAACAAAACAAAAAAATATTGGTCAGATTTGCATAACTTAGAGTTCATTTTATAAGACAATGAATCAGATAGATAGATCAAGTCAGAACCTATCTATCTATCTACTTTATAAAACTTGGAAGTGCCACCATATTTTGTGCTCTCTTTTTTGTATAAATGAAAGGGCAGGGTAGCTAGTATGAGGTATATGTACTGTGATTCTGCCCTGCCACACTCTGTGAATTAAAGGCACCTTGCTAGTTCAAGAGAAAAACTGGTATATACATAAACTGTGCTCAGGAAAAATCAAAGGGAAAAAGTTACATTAAAACTGATTTTTCTGTGTTTCTTTCTTTATTTTAAATTTATGCCTGTTTGTCTCATAGCATGCTAACCATTATTTTTACCCCTGATTTGATCCGGATGTCATTTCTATCAATCCACCTTCTAACCTACAGCTTAGAAATTCTCCACAATGGAAAAACACACACAGCTTCGAGGCTCCACGTCCAGCAGGCATCTACCAGCTTTTCTTAATTAGTGCGCAGAGCTTGTAGGAACAGTGGGTGAACGCACTCACACTCTGCTAATGAGCATGCGATGTGATAGAAATGCCAGCATTATGTTTTTTTTTTCCTCTTTCTGTTCTTTGGGGGGGGGGGGGGGGCGTTATATATCGTTTTATATAAATTTAGCTTTTGGCTTCATATTGTGGTTCATTTTGGCTCCATATTTTCAAAACCCTTTCATTATGTGTCATCTTGTATATTTCTGAGAGCAGGAAATGGGATACATTTGGAAGCTTTCAGTAGAATACTAAGGCCTTTTCTCTTGTGTGCACGAGACAAAGAATCAGAGATATGTTAACGACACATTAGGGTAGCTTTTTTTAAAATTAGTCAGGTTTTTGGATTTGGCCAAAAATATTTTTTTCACTCTTTTATTTCTTGCTGTATGACATTCTCCCTGCTGTGAAGCACATTAGTAGAAAAGCAGAGAGTTCTTTATCTACAAAGCAGACATCCTAAATTCAGATATTTTCTCCAGTAAACCTCCATGTGGTACACCATGTGACTTACATACTTAGTTGTGTAGCGCTTAGACTTCCACAGACACTGCAACATTGTTGCCATGTGTCTTGTACTCGCTGCCACGTTTACCAAAAAATGTAACTTTTTAAGCTTCTGTAATACACCAACAATATCATAATGCACACAACATTGTGCCAATAAAACTCTCTGTAAGCTAGCATTAGCATTGCTATTGTCACCACCAACATATCTTTTTCCTGCTGGATGAAAACTGCTTGATACTTCGTCCTCCCCAGTGAGGAGCTGATTATTATAATTAGACACCATACCGGTATACATAGAACACTTTATACATGTCGGTGTGAATGTGATTATAGACTCAAAAATAGTAAGTAGCATGTGATTTAAAACATCGTGATATGGTGGCTGCATGTGTTTAGCATCTTAGCAGTTATGCAGGCAGAAGACATGGCTGTACAGTTTGACATAGAAACCTGTTATGTTTCAGATGCATTTGGGCCCGAAGGGTCGTAAACAGCACCCTGGATGCTGCTGATCTGCAGTCAGTGGAGAACATGCAGGACATTCATGTGATCCTGTAAACCTCGAGTTGCAGTGAGGCTGGATGTAAAAACAGGCATAATAAACCTTCTTTGGTCTCACAGCTCTGATCACTTAGTGCCACGTGCATCAAAGCTGCATGTACTACATCTCTGACTTGTGTTAACTTAGTATATGACTGCACTGCCTGTGAGAACCTGCAACTGTGGAAATACAGAATTCCAATAAAACAATTCGACCTTCATCCTCTGCTTATCCTTTACCTCGTTCTTAACCAGCGTCTTTATTCTTAGTCCTCCTCCACATGGAGCGCAGAGCGTGGACAGGAAGCACGCTATCAAGTTGCATGTGCTTGTGTGCACACACACATACAATACTTGGGTCAACAGCAACCCAACTGACTTTTCTGACCTCAGAAAGCTCTCTCGTCTGTTCTCTAATTGAGGTAAAACCATCTGGCAGCCATCAACACTGAACTGTAACACCACAGATTCATTATTAGTAAGTGGGTTTCAAGACTGTCCGATGATTCAGCTTTAAAAGAAACGTTTCTCTGTGTTAACAAGACTCAGACTCTGAAGGTCCTGGAGCTGAAGGGAAAAAGATAAAATGACATGAAGACTTTTCCCAAGTAACAAAAGGTTTGTCCTCCAGGTGTAACTCATGGCTCCATGAAGATGCTTGAGAAAAGGTCAGAAGATCAAAGAGAAAGGGCTTTTTTTTAATGTCTGAAGATCCAAGATATTAAGAAGACTCACGTGAGGTTAACCACAAAGTCGAACTAAGTGCTGCGTTCCTATATTTGAACATGCTTTTAATTTCGTGGCACATTCAGTCGTGATTAAAGAGGACCGATTCCGCCCTGGCTGCACTGTGCACAGCAGAGCATCACAGCAGTCACGAAACCACACAATGAGCAGTATTTACTCATTCACGCTGATGGATGTGAACAGAAGTGCTAAAGTTTTGCTAATTTAGGCGCCAAAACTACTTAAATTTAGAAAAAGTATGATGTGTTTCAGAGCCTCTGAGTTTCAAAAACCAACACTGCTGGTACTAAAGATGCTTCCAGAAATGAGCTAACCCGGATAACGGGAATAGAGGGCTACAAAAGTTTAAGAGTAACGAGGTTCATAAACTGAGGTAAATTTCAGGTTACTGATGTTTCCAAAATTGCTCGAAACATATTGTTGTGGACTGCAGCTGAGATCCACAGCACACTGAAGCTTAAAGCTTACGGTACACCGTATGCTGTTTGCCAGCCAAAGTCGAGGAGGTCAAAGCAAAGAGGGGAGCAATTCATCACTGCTGCTTGTCAGTTGATTCTTTGATCCTATGTATACAGATGTTGGTGCCTGTGTTGACACGAAAGAGTGTGTGTGTGTGTTTTATCAACAGGTGTACAGTGACTAAAAGTGAATGGCAGAAACTAAACTCAGAGATTTTACATAAGATTCACCTCAGAGCACGCAGGGCCGCGAGCCGGCATCGACGTGCCGTTTGACGGCTGCTAATCTGCTCTGAAGAGACAGTGACAGACACGCAGAGAGAGGAAGGAGCGCAATAACTGAGATAGTGGTACGATGGTGGACATGATGAAATGAGCTGAGGACTAAAAAGATAATGAGAGTGGGCTGCGAAATGAAATGATGAACAGAAGAAGTAAGGGTGGAAAGACACGTGAGCAGAGTGAGCAGAGCGATGAGGAAATTAAGCTTCTCATTTCTTCCACTGTGGAGATTACCACACACACACACACACACACACACACACACACACACACACACCCAGCAGCAGTTCACCTCCATCTCATCTCTCCCACCATTTGGCATCCCCAATCCTGTCCAAATCTCCACAGAGCATTTTAAGAAAGGTGCATTATTCAGTCCTTCCCACCTGATGACCTTTGACAGCTACTGTTCTCTTCTGATTTTACTTTTATGTCTGACAGAATTTGTTCAGACTAACAAAGGCCATGCAAGGTACTGGTGATCTGTAGGTGAGTGCTCTGTAGTCTTCATGCTGCATGCAACCATTAGCCCCCCCACTGCTGCTATCTCATACTGCAAACTGCCAATATTGCTGCTGCAACTGCCGTTTCTTGCCACTGTTTTATTACAAACTTAAAAGCACAGCCTTACTGTCATCTATGCATAATTTTACTTCACTCCAAAGTTAGGAGTACTGTTTGTTCTGGATCGGCTCCAGCATCTGGGGTGAGATTTTCACGAGGACATTGCTCTCTGATCCTCTCAACTGTGGAATGCCCCGGCCGAGCGTCTCAGGCAGCCCAAGGCTCAAAGGCTCATTGAAAAACGATGTCAGTTAGTCTCCAGAGACTCCGTGAACATCCTCCATCCCTGTATGGTCTGCAAGGTTTTGCCTTTTAGTTCAAATCTGTTCATTCCTGATAATGGCAGCCTCAGAGGGGCTGCTCCAGAGCTTTCTCTAAATTCAACAGTTTCATCTTAAAGTGCATCCAACCACTGGTCGGATCTGTGATCTGCAGGCTTCTGGGCCCAGAATCATGAGATATTTCTGACTGCTTGCTCTGAGCTATTATGGCAAATTTAACTGTACAGTATTTGCCAGTATAAATAATAAAGTGATGCCTTTTTGACAAGGAAGGTGATCAATTTTATCAGCTGATGTTAGGTTTTGGAATTAAAGTGGTACATTCCTTGGATGTTAACATTCGCTGGGCTTCAGGTTCAGGCTCAGGTTAACATCCAGTGTTTCGCACAGTGTTTCCTGTCCCTTGGATGGCCCACCCACATAGGTTAATGGCCTGGAACACCTGGAAACTTATTCTAGAAGTATTTATTTATTTTTTCCATCTTAGAAAATTAAGTCATCTGCAATTGATTAACCAGCAGACAAACTCTTATTTTGCCAGCCAGCCAGATCAGTAAAGTTTCTGAACCCAGATATATTTTTTAAAAAAGCTCAGTCATTGTTAGATTATTGCTGATGGTTTCAAAATTGCAGTTTGCCACATGCACTCCTTCTTTTGCCGTCCACACAAAAATTGTTTACCTCCATGCAACCAAAACCTGCTTTGCTGGTGAACCACTCAGACTACTGATGGAAAATGGAAAGCATAGTTTGCCTGCACATTCTGCACCTTCGTATCCAGATATCCAATGATCAGATTAACATCCACAGCGAGTTGTGTGTATATGGCACAATGACATTCTGTTTTAGACCTGGAAGCTCTACCAGTCTTTTGCATTTTATGGCCTGAACCAGGGGCGGGCTGGGGTTGAAATTCAGCCCGGGAGCTTGGTTTGGAGAGGCCGCGAGAGCTGCAGCATGAGCGCTGCTGTGCTTAATTGGGTAAAAAACAAATTCTGATCACCGGCCGGCTCGGCCTGGAAACGACCGGCCGTTCTGCAAACCTCCTGAACCTCCCGATGGCCACCACGCTCCTGGTCTGAACTCCAAATCAATCCCAAATAGGCAGCTGGAAACCTTGTGAATATTCAAAAAGTTTTCTTTTGTTTCCTTGATTGCCAACTTTAACATATAGCTTTTCTAGGGCGCATAGTGCCTTTTACCCAATGTCAGTTGTTTCATGTTACTCTCTAATTAATTAATTAATTAATTAATGGATGGATGGATGGATGGCTGGCTGGCTGGCTGGACGGACGGAGGGAGGGACGGATGGTTTTACCACGAGTGCGTTCCGTGATGGTGAAATTTATGCTGTGCAGCTGTCAGGCTTGCCAGCCTCACTGTGCCTTCTGGTATCACTGGAGCCAAAATGAGGCTGCCTGTTCTGCATTCAGAGGTTTGCATTCCTTTGAATGAGAGTTATTTCAGATGCCAACATTTATCTGCTGGAAAAAAAAGAAAATAGGCAAAAAAATATTTAAAATGAATGCCGGTGGAGCTCTGGCTGCAGTGAGTGTGAGGGTATTAGGGTGTTATCTGGGTTTAAAATACTTCCAGTGGGAAACCCAGGGCAGATGCAGCTGAACTGGAAGGGGGTAGAGCAGACTCTGCAAAGAGAAACTCTGAGGCAGATAAATGTTTAAAATGCTGACTGAATGTTATTTGTTGACATTTACCCACAGAGGGGCCCAGATGTTTCAAGCATGGCAGGGTTGCCATTCAACATGTTTTCGACTAGTGCCAAGGAAGAGGCGAAAAGTGATTAAATACTGTCTTCAGCAAAGGGCACAGGCCACTGTTCCAGAGACCTGCAGCCACCGCACATGAAATCCAAATCAGCCAGGTGCTCCTGCCAACAGCGACTCTCACATGGAGAAAGAATGTAATGAACAAAGAATATTAAAAAGAAACTCCAACCAAGAGAACATCATAACTGATACAGTTTGTGCAGAATCTTTGTTAGCTGACAAATAAGCAGTTAGCAGCTAATGTGCTTATCTGCATGTGAATATGCAGAATCTGTAGAGAACGGGCCACGATTTCTGGTGTCTGGCTTGTAGTCTGTTTGCAGCTGAGGTGGTGCAGTGCTGGCTTTGGTTGCATCCAGATCAACATGAGAGGAGACTTATGTGCTAAAATGCTATCTTGAACCTGAGGACGAGTTTCTTTTTTAATGGCTTTTGAAAATATATCATCATTTGTCAACAATGGCCGGCACACATAACACCCCAGAGACTAATTGATCAGACAACAGCTGATGGGCTCCTAAATTCAGTCGCCATCCAGCTCATTTGTGTCACCGTCCATCTGGTACTGAACAGGTAGGTGCAGAGAGATTATAGGACGTCTAAATCTGACTGATGTTTAACTTAATTTTACAAGAATGAGTGTAAATAT
Source organism: Cichlasoma orientale (assembly GCA_034780415.1). Lineage (NCBI taxonomy): Eukaryota > Metazoa > Chordata > Actinopteri > Cichliformes > Cichlidae > Cichlasoma > Cichlasoma orientale. The sequence goes on along the minus strand of JAVDPK010022499.1, from coordinate 1,438 downwards.
TTAATGCAATGGTGCTTTAATAAGCTTTAATATATTATGGTATTATTATTATTATCTCCTGAATGATGAAGGCTGAATAAGACTTTAATAAGTCACTTAAGCAACAATTTTAAATTTATAATATGAAAAGCTCCATCTTTGTATGGGTGTGGGGTTGAGAGGTTTTTTAATTTGAAATTTGATCTGCAGATTCTGCCGTCTAATGGATCATTAAAAGTAAACTAGAAGGCAGAAAAGGAAAGAGAGTCGCTGCCAATCAAAACTAAATCGTGTGGGTAGAAAGAATAGAACGGGCTAAAAAAAGATGAAGCGACGGAAATGCTAAAGACGAAAAAGCGAAAGAGTTGCAGAGACTGTGACTGAGGAAGCGTGAAAGGTAAAAACGCAGCAAGCTGGATCTAGAAGGCGAGAGTGTAAACACTGGCCGGCGTGGCGGAGACGAGATGAGACAGCAGAAGAGTGACGGATGAAAGTTAAGAGGAGGAAAGAAGGGAAAAAGGCACAAGTGACAAACAGAGAAAAGGGAACAGCGATTCTAAGCCCGCTGCAGGCCCTCTGTGCAAGAAGCATCAATAATCGCCTTCTTTCTTTTCTTTCTTTCCTCCTCCTCCTCATTTTCCTCCTCTTCTCCATCCTTCATCCTCAGGATGTTTTTTCAGCTCCAAGCTCAGAGAATTTTATCATTCTTCACCCCAGGGGACTTATTCCGGTTTAAAATCATTGATACTTATTACTCCGGGCAATGTCATATTGATTTTTGAGATTTATTGCTGGCCAGCTCCCTAGCAGAGGTCCCTGGCCCCTGTGTCCCCAGGTTGGCAGTCATTTGTTAAACACTCCCCTGCTGACAAGGGACACGCTGAACTATGTGCAAAAACGCACACACGACACATGTACATAAACAAGTTCAACATGTAGCACGACTAAAAACCACCTGTCACACTTTTCGAGCCATTTCATGGGTTTATTTTTTTACACTGGTCCTCAGCACCAGGCAATGTTTAGGTATTCAAAAGGTACATTACTGGCATAGGAAGCTGGCTAATATTCATCTGTGAAAAGCCTAATCATTTTTGCCCTCGTGTGTCAGAAAACAAAACTATTCTGTTCCAAACGGTGAGACAAGCTTAACCTCAGGGAATGAAAACTGAAGCCAGTGTGGAAGTGCTAAAAAAACCAACAACAAAACAAAACAATTTGTGGAATGGCCACTTAAGCCTGGCTACAAAAACAAGCCATGTTTAAACACTCAAACCACTCACCAGAAATACGTACACTTACAACCTGGTTTCCCTCTTGGGCAGGGGTAACACTAGGGCCCAGTTGGTGACCACCACTCAGGAGGCAAAAATGCTGTGAAACCAGAAATGGAGACGGTTCACTGTAAAAGGAAAAGTTGTGCTTTTTTAAAAAAAAAAAAAAAAAAAAAGTGTTGCTT
>JAVDPK010022396.1:936-31490 GCA_034780415.1 Cichlasoma orientale | reverse complement strand
CGATAAATAAAAATTGTCTACCTCATTTTAAGTTATCGTACGATTAATTGATTTATTGTTTATCGCGACAGGCCTATACACATATAGTTATTACAAATTTAGGTTTTCAGTTTTTGCTGTTCACAAATACACAGAGAAGACATCTTCACATACTTTTCTGGTACTTCCAAGTCTCTTTTATATTATCTGTTAGTGTAGCCCGTATCCAGATCTCTGAAACAACCACATATCTTCATTTGTTTTGGCAGTATTAAGATACAGTAGGAGATCTTCCCGAATAGCTGGCTAGCTATATAGAAAGCAGTTTCCGCAGCTAGGATAAAAGCCAAGACATAAAAGAGCCGGAGTGTATCGCAGCTGTAGAATCTGTTTCTTCCTCATGGAAACTGCTTCTAGCAAGTGCAACCACAGCTGTTGGGTAAACAGAAAGTAATGGATATATCACTTTCCACTGATTAGTTTATGCAAAAGAAAGCAGAATAAGCCATCTTCTTAAATAGAAACAGTTAAACAAGAACACAGAACCACACTGAATGAATAAAGTAAAATGAAACAGCAGTTCAGTAAAGCGTACAAAATCAAAAACAAGGGACGCTAACGGACATCTGTGAATGCTGTGACAAACAGGCAACATATTGTAGGTTTAACAGCTTTTTATATTGAATAACTGTGACTAGCAAGTACGTTTCTGGAAGTACCGACACCTTCAGAAAAATACATGTTGAACTAATTTCGAAAAAGTCTGCGCAGTCATAAACACCGGGGTATTGTAGAAGGTAGGCGTGATGATTTATGACTTTTGCACTTAAGCAACAAGCCTGCTCACTGTAAAGATGAGTCTTTGGCAAGAGACTCTTCATCTGCAGTCACATTTGTGCTCATTTTCCATTGTTAAAAAAAAATGGCCCAAAGCAATCGTTAAAACCTGCAGTGCATGTAGTTTTTCTTTCACCTTCTTGAGGAAAGTCACATGTTTACATCGGTGGAGAAGCTTCTGGTATTTGCGCGTGGGCGGGAGCCAGTCGTCGTATATATTATATAGATTTGATGAGGTTTTTCGTGTAAAGGCATGTGTGTTTATGTGCAGCCTGTGCGCACACTTCCCCCCCCACACTTTAACATCCCTTCTGTGCTTCAGTATCTGCTGTATCTGGCAGCCGGCCAGGGTGGTGCCGTCACTGATTTATTCAATTACGTTATCCGGTTCTTTGCCGTTACACGTTTAATGACCAACAAATTTTTTTTCTTCTCAGCAATCCATCACGGTAAAGACCAGGCACTTTTTGCTGAGGATTGCCAATCATGTACAAAAAGTATTTACAGGGGGGAATAAAAATATAGGCCACTTTGATTATGAATAGTCAAGTAAACTGCAAGTTTCTACCTCACCCCGCTGTGTGGGCCAAGTTTTTGTCTGGAGAGAAAAGGCCGACACTCCCCCACATGAGGCCTGCCAGAGCGCAGCACAAATACAAAACAGCTTCCAAGGGAGTATTTTGAAATCCTGAGCCAAAGACACAATCATTAGAGCACTGGGGAGCAGAAACCACCCTTTTTTTTTAACATGGGTTCATGCAACCACATGAGTCCATGCCTGGCCTCATATGCCAGCATCAGTTTCCTTCAGGAGGGTAACCAACCCAGGGGAGTCATGGACATACGCCAATAGTTTAAAAGAAGATAAATAAAAAAATGTGCATATGCTGAATAACAGCACTATCTTAAAGACTGTAGAACGCTATGGAAAGAAAGACAACGATACAGAAATCCCCTATGAGGAAACCCATGGCGAGAATGGGGGTGGGGGAATAAACAGCTATCTTCTTAATTCACTGTTCATCAGAAAACACGAGGAAGTCCAAACTCTGGCATGGAAGTGATTAAAAACCACAAAAACTGATACTCAACTTCGAAACTACCTCCTCTTCCCCTTCTCTGTGACTCGCTTGTTTTTCTGTGACATGCCGGTCATTTGGGAGTCAGTGTTTGGTCTTTCCAAATTTCCCCCAAGATAGCAGCAGCAGGTGCCTTTAAATGTAAAGATGAGCTGGCTCCGTCAAGGCCAGGACCGTATTCTTCAAAACACTTTTTTGATGACATGAATTAAAAGGGAAAGAGTTCAAACAACAAGGCTGCGACTCATGCCCTGTGACGGGGAAATATTGCCATTTCACGCCACATTTTAGGCGCCATTTCGCTGACCTTGTCACCCAGAGTGCAGCACTGAAAGCGCCATCGGTTTAATGAATCAGATGGCTTTGCCTAAATCACGCTGTTGCCATAAACCCCTCCAATTCACAGCAACCTTTGCTTCACTGTTGACGTCTCTCTGAACCCGCTCTCTTTGAAGTTTGATTTCTGCTCGTTTGCCTTTAATGAGTGTGTATTTAGCCGATAGCTCCAACACAAAAAGCCGCCCTGATTGCAGCCAAAAGGGCACTTTTATAAGTCTCGATTTTTAATCGCGACCATCGAACAAGCCTGTCTTTGTGAGACTAATGCTGAGCTTTAAAAGACAAATTAAAAGTACACAGATGCATGTGACATGAGTATGAATGGCTTTATATGCAGGCATCACACATGAACCCATTCAGGTCCGTCCCGAGTACCATTTTATGATCCGTATTAACGATCAAGAAACATTTCAAAGATTCGCTTGGCCTTTTCTGAAAAAGTCACAAAAAGGCTGTGGAAAGTTACTGAATCATGTGATCAGTACTGGGTATTTAAATAGAAAAATAAAAAAACTACACATCTAGCAAACAAACGAGTGAATTGTTGAATATTCCGGTACAGTCCTACTGCATTCATGAACTTCGGACAGTGGCAAACACTCAGGTTAGGACATTGTCCAAAGCTGCATCAGAAATGCTCGCTGGGCGGAGAGCTGAGCATGCAGGTTGCAGGACTCATCGCACAGCAAATTCAGACAGCGCCCTTCTCTATTCTTACACTTTGAATTAGGGAGCTGATCGGCTAAAGACTGTGTAATGTCCAGTCGAACTGCATTGGACATTTGCGGTCTCATATCCATCAAGTAATGTCGAGAACATTTCAGAGCTGCACAGCATGTGTGAAATCGCTTCAAAAGATGTTGCTACAGGTGGTGCAGCGGTTCGCAATGCACAGGGCAGTCATTGCCTCACAGCGAGGAGGTCCTGGGTTCACGGTTGGCTGTGTTTTGCCAGTATTCCCCGGAGTGCCATACGTGTGCTTTCTCCAGGTTCCCTGGCTTCCTCTGCCTTTGAATTTGGCCATGAGTGCATCTGGTTGTCTCTCTGTGTTGGCCCCGCTATGTATCCTGCTGGCACCCACAATAGACTCCAGCTGCCCACAATCTTTCCAGGATAAAAACAGGTATAGGACGGTTGGATATCTCGCTACACTCAAACAGTAAGTGTTTTATTGCAGGGTTTCCTGGTGAGGAAAGATATCCAGCCGCAACGAGATCCACTTAGGAACCGGATTATTTCCTCCAAATCAAGACAAATTAAAGGTAACCATGTACGAACATGATCTTAACAAAAGACAGCACACAAGTTCAGAGAAACTTCACCCAATCCGATTTGATATATCTTCAAGTGATGAACGACAGCAATAAAAGCCAATAAATACACAATAAAAACGAGCCCGTCTTCCGCTGTTAAGTCAAAGTTTTCACTTGGAGCTTTAAATCACTGCAAACACTCTGGATGTTATACATGTTTGAAAGACTTCAATAAGGGGCTGTAGCTGCTTTCCCCCCTTTGAATTGGTTGAATTCAATCTAGAAGACAGCCTGCTTCTGCTTACAGGCATTAATGGCATTAGTAGCAGGCAGTTGCTTCCTTTTGCTTTTGTTTGTTTCCCCTGTGTGTGTGTTTGGATGACTTATCAGTTTTTTAAGTATGTGCTTTGGAGGACTTCGGCATATTTCCCGATCATTCTTTCACCTCCCACCTCCAATGCAAATTTACACATGCACGTCTGCTCTGGCCAATATTCGTGACAGTGTAGACAACCCCACAGTGAGAACACAGAATACCACTCCCAGCTTTAGAGTGTGGAACTATGACCTTTCTTTGTCAGCTTTGCTGTTTTGGAGTACCTCCAGTTTAAATAAAGTTTAAAGCAGGGCGGACCTGCCTGCTGATCGTCCGGCTGTGTGTCTTTTCTTTTTTAACTTCCTTGTTTCTAACACAATTGTGAATGTTACTGTTTAGCTAAAAAAAAAAAAAAAAAGAGCTGTTAAGATTGGTTATGATAAAGATGCAGAGCCTATTGTAACGCGAGTCTGTGGGTATATGGGCTGCGTTATCTAAGTTAGTGGCGCTGCTTGCTTTGGTTACAAGAGTTAAGTTTCTGTTTCCTCGACATCTTTCCAAGAATGGAGAAAGAGGAAAAAAAAAGAAAAGATGACAGAGGGAAAGAAAAGAAAGAGGTCAGGACTTTCCAGTTGCTCTCAGTCACCTGTGTGCACACGGTGACAGAACCGCTTACAGTAAATGCCTGAGAGGTAAAATCCACGCTACGAAAGCGCGAGACTGAGAGAGCCGAGCATTTTCTGATCAGTAGGGAGATTCCCACACATGGTAAACGGACTGGTTCTTATATAGCGCTTTTCTACTTTGAGTGCTTTTATGCAACATCCCTCATTCACTTCTATCTTCAGCTAAGTGCTTTCTATCTAACATTCTCACGCAGTCACACTCTCACTGGTGCATCAGGGAGCAACTTGGGGTTCGGTATCTTGCCCCCAGGACACTTTGGCACGCAGTGTGGAGCAGCCAGGAATCAAACCACCAACCTTCCGATTAGCAGCTAACCTGCTCTACCTCCTGAGCTACAGCCACACGGTTCGCTACATTTCAGTACACGCCAGTAAAAATGTGGATTATGACTGGTAGTGGTCACACGGTATTTCCTAACTACATAAACGGATGCGGACAAAGCAGTGAATCTTTTCCCCTCTGTGGACTATGGCGTGTCGAGCAGCCAGAGTTTTCGCATGTACTCAGAAATTTTAACTTATTACTTCACTGCGGAAGTCACGTCACCGGTTCCTGATTCAGAATTAGCTTCAAAATCCTTTTAATAGTCCGTAAAGCCCTTAATGGCTCGGCCCCTCGACATTTCTCTGCCTAACTCACTGCTTAAAACCCAACCCGGCCACTCAGGTTGTCAAGAGGGTTTGTTTTTTTTTTGTTTTGTTTTTTTTAGTTGTACCCAGAATTAGATCCTGTCTGGTGAGGCAGCATTCAGTTACTGAAGTCCTGCTCACTGGAACAAGCTGCCTGCTGGCTAGAGAGCCACTCTTTCAAAAGCAAATTTAAACCCTCCTTTTCTCCTCAACCTCTACACGGTAATTTGTGATGAACATTGTGCAATAAGATGTGGTATATAAAGATAATTTCCATTCCATAAATTCTCTGAACAGTTTATGTATATTGGTCCATTTGGACCCATAATCACCTTCTCATTCACACAGTCTGTCTAGATATTTGGACACACAAGCCCTGATGTGGGAAGAACTACCAACTGAAACTGTGTATACTGGTTGTAGGGACAACCAGTATGAATGAGACAAACAGCTGGAGATCATCTGTAGCCCTCGTGGATACTTTTACCTGAAGTAACCCTAAATTGTTTAGCTGTAGTTCTTCCAAAGAACCACTTTACATGCCTGTTTTATCCAGTTATGTCTATACTAAAGATTAAATGTTGTACTATCATACAGTCCCATCGTGAATCATACTTGGGAAAATCTAAGTGAACAGAATGTTAAAAGTGTACACAATATGGCTAATTAGAGGCAGCTGCTAGACCGAATAATACACAGTACGTTTAGGAAAAAAATGTCACTATGGGAACCAGTATGGGTCAGTAGGCTGCTGTGGGGTCCTGAAGATGCTTCTGGGTGGGCAAGTCCAGCATGTGTGGGCAAGTGCGTCATGTTAAATGTGTTTTGTGTGGAGGTGCTGAGCAAGTATAATTCCAGAGGAGTCTTTACAAATGTTGCTACGATGATACAAATTGTAGGTTTTCTTTGGTGATGACCAGGCGGCCCCACAGGAAGGGGAAAGCAAGGAAAGCAGCTGCTTTGGATGCGTGAAGGGTTATTTTTTAAGACACAGGATAGAATCATGTTTAGGGTTTATTGCTAGAAGACAATGAAAGCTGAATTTACTGCATTTTCTTCTTAATTCTCAAAATTGGTGACAGTGGAGAGAAAAAAAATCTAAATCTAAAATAGTTTCCATGACAATTTTAATTAAAATTCTTTAGGGTTAGGTAACACTTAGCAAACTCAAAAACATGCTTAGCCCCAGAAGAACAAATTAGCAACAACCTGATATTAATAAGTCATTCAGTACCATAATTATTATTTACAGAAAAACAACCATAAGTTCAGATATTAGTGAATCATTAGCCAGTGACTAAATTGAAATTAAGTGTAGGTAAATGAGTGAGTAAATAAATACAATTTATTTACAGTGCTTAACAATTTTACAAGGCCATCATCCAATGTGAGGTTTATGCCACACCTGCCATAAATTAACAGTAGTGATAAGTATGCACAAGGCAAATTATATTTTTAATACTAAAACATAATTATTTTGCTATCCTTAAATTTTTACTAATTTACTGTTTTACAAAAAAGCAGAAAAATGTTAAAGCACATTATTACTATATTATAATAATATAATAATATTATGTTATTTACTTGCATTTCTGAACAGAAAAAAAATATTTTTAGTGTTTGAATGTTATGCTTAATAATGTCTGACTTCTCAGAGAAGTCCAGTGTGGCGGCGCAAATTTGAGTATAAAGACGTGAATTCAGTTTGTGACACAGTTCTAAAATATTTGTGTTTCCTTGTTTTTATGACAGGTGGTCCAATCATTTTTAAGCACTGCATACAGCGTCTTTAAAACCAAAGTGCTTTACAATAAAACAAATAATAATAATAATAATAATAAAACAGTAAAAAAATTCACACTACATACACTATTTACATAAAACAACACAACAGCAACCTGTCCAACAACCACGGTTTCAGCCACTTCCAAAAGACTGACTGAACGGTCAGTCTTCCTTCAGCTTTGATTTGAAGACAGTCACAGCTGATGCTTGTCTGAGGTCATTCCAGAGTCTTGGTGGAGGGAGTGTATGGATGCAGCATATCTACCATATGTGCAGGTGCAAGACCATATAAAAACAAACAATGCAACTTATTCTGGATTCTGTAATGTGCAGGGAGCCAGTTTAAGGCTGACATAATGTGAACTTTCCTTTAAAGTAAACCACATTAAAAACATTAGTAAATTGATCTACACTTTCTTATTGAGTCACTCCTGATTAACCCTATTCCAGACCCTTAGTGTCACAAAGCAGTAACTACTCCTTAATTACACAATTACCCCAGTACTTGTTTTTCTTAGTTGTTGTTATTATGTCCTTATTTTCTAATGTTTAACAGTTATTCTGCAGTTACTTTGTGATTACTTAAAACCTATCAGTAAGAAAACTAAGCACGTTTTTGTGTCCCTTACTGTAAGGCCTTACCAGTCATTTAAATAATTAAAAGTATCTCAAATACCAACTCAATACCTTGCGGTAAAAATGCAGTGCCGCCAATCCTGTGCTTCTGTTTCCACGCCTAGATGAGCACCTGCCCGTGAAGCTACTGTTCAGACACGAGTAGCTGTTAATGTTACCGGCCACCACAATAAACACACTGTTGACCTCAGAGGCTGCTCTGTCTACACTGTCATATACGGAACTCTACTCCTTGGACGGTGCAGGTCCTCTGCGGTTTGTTTGTGGGTCCTCGTAATACTCGTATTGTGGAGACATGAATGCGCGTTTGCAATACCACACTGTGGACGTTACCCTCTACTTTTGGGAACAGAAAGCAACCTGACACACCTCAAATATTTCTTCCCTGCGATATCTTACACTTAACAACGTATCAAGGAACTATAAAGGATTCTTTCATCAGCGCTTGTTCATTAACAACTTGGTGACTTATCTGAATAGTTGCAGACCTATTTAAATTGACAGAAGAATTCCTAATGTAAATTCTCCCCTGCAGCGAATAGTTTAAACATTTGCTAGATGTACCAGAACAGCACTGGAAAACTTAAAACTTATCTTGTCTGCTTTATGCCTGCTAGATCAAAGGCTATCGGGAGCTGTCACTACCACTGGGTCTGATCCTGAGGCTGCAGATCCTTGAAATAGAAGATTAGAGGCTCAGATTACTCACTCAGGAATGAAAATCTGATTCAGTGTGTTCCCTTGCTTTATGAAATTTCAAACAATAAACAACTCCGGGTTAAAGTCAGGAAAGGGATCACTAAGTGTGCAGCACACATGCAGTTAGTTTCCTCACGAGAGGAAATTCTCAAGAGCGCAGCGCCGACACATTGTCTTCAGAATTTCTTTTCAATGTGTTGCTCATTTTAGCTGTGACGTGAATCAGTCTGGCTTTATTAGGTATAATTAGATCTCTTGCATGACTTGCAATTCACAGCCACATCAGTGCGGCATTACTTTAAACCTATTCTGCAGCTGCTATTTGTTGATGCGCTCTAATTCCACCGCAGTTGAAGCTTGTTGTGCATTTGTGCTGTGTTCAGAAACATCATGAGAAGATTAAAGCTGCCAACTTGCAAATTTGCCAACTCCTAAAACCTGCTTGACATGTGAACTGATGAGATTCTTTGCTACTATTACATTGCTTCCTGGAGACTTTCCTGGAATCTAAAGCAAAGTTATTCCAGCTTTTACTAACAACTAAACACCTTCCTGTATGTGAGAAGATTGAGGTTGGGATTGAAACTTATTAGTGAGGAAATAAGGTTTATGCAATCTTCATATGATTAATGCATATTGCAACTTCCTGGTTTTAATTTGTTGTCCGTTTTTGGTCCAAGTAGCAGTGAGCAGTGATGCTTCAGCAGGCTTTGGCTGCAGGTAACCAGTCCACATGGAGATTAAAAAAAAGGGAGCACAGTTGCCTGGCTATCAGTTGATGACAATTTAGTTATTTATCAGCTAATTAAAATGTATCTACATTCATAAACAATGACCAGAGCAGAGAACAGGGAGTCTTGGTCCAGATACCTGCTGGCTAAACTGGAAACCCCAAAATACTGGACATTAGTCCTCAAGGCTAACTTGTCCAGGGATAGCCTATGGGCTTTCTAGACTACCATACAGTATGTATCCTTTATTTAACCAGGTAAAAATCTGTTTTCCAAGAGAGATCTGGCCAGGTGAACTCTAATACCTTTGATAAACACTAACTCTTCTGCTATCACCACCCTGAGGTTGTGAATTTTAAGTCAAATTCCTGAACAAAAATGGCCTGCCCATTGGTTTCCCCTTAAGTTGAACAGTAAAACCTTCGAGTATCATTTTACTTTTCATTTAGTGGCTCTACCAGGTCAAGGTTTTAAAAAGTCTGTTACCTTGGTTTATGACAATTACTGCTTTCATCCTGATAACCTTCAAGAAAAACTAAGAGAAACTATTTCTTGGAGATTCTTAAACAGTCTTACTGTTTTTGCTAAAGAGGACTTCAGTCTAAAAAATAGGCCTTTTCAAGCTTTTAAACCACTATCAGTTACAATCTACATGTTTTTTGGCGTTCCCGCCCTGTTCACAATATTTTGGAAGACCCAGTCCTACATTGGACTCTTGTTTTCATAATATTCATCCAAGAACTCCCCTACAAAAAGCCAAGACATCCATGTAGCTATTTTTGGAAACAAGTCTCTTTTTTTTTTTGTCCAAACAAGTGCACTGTGTTAATGTTTCTTTCTGTCTCTGCAAAGTCTGGAAAATTAGATTTAGGCACTCAAAATAAGGCCAACTAAACCTTAAATGAAAACACTGAATTATAATCTCTTAGCATGCATGCCAGAGGAAAGGCTATGGATGTTTTAGTTCTTCCACTCTAATGTCTCTGCTTCTCATCATGATGTAGATCTTATTTGTTCATCCAAAGTCTCATTTCCTTGAGAGCTAAAATGTCGGTGTTAAAGGCGCTCTAATTTAGCAATCATATCAATATCTGTTTTCTTATGTTTGCTTGCTTCCAGCTTTTAACAGACAAAAACGTCTACCAGCACTGACAACATTGCTTGCAAGTCAAGGCCTGAAGGGAAAGCGGCTGCCTGACAGGTTCATGATTTCATCTCTTTTGCCAGAGCTTTTCATATTAGAGTTTCCCATCCATCGGCTGCGGACGAAGCCAAATCAGCGCTCAGAGGTTGATTCATTGATTCGTGGATGGCCTGTCCAAGAACTTTAGAGGTTTCTAAAGAGGCAGTATTATTTTATGAAACACGAAGCCGAAAAAACTCCCTTTGGTTTATAGCTCAGCGAGGAGCCGAGGAAATAGAACAGCAGCGATAATATTTTTGTTCTTTTTTTTTGTCTTGATCTACGAAAGCAATGATGATAGGTTATGACGGGCTCTGATTAGACGCCAAAACCACAGTATTCCTTACAGTCAGTGAGACATTCGGAGAAAACAAGGAGACAGACAACACTGTGGTTTAAGGAGGTCACTGTTTTTAGAAGTGGGACCTGAACGGGTGGAAAAATTTGGAAGAGATTAGAGGTCAGCACAGAAAAGAGTTCACTGGTTTTTAATTGGTACAAAAATGAGAGCTGACACAAGATCATGCTGGTCTTACTACTAAGTTCAGAGTCAAAATGCTGATATGAGAGGGAGAATAAGAGTGTGTATGTGTGTGTGTTTGAGAGAAAGGAAGGAAAGCATTGGAATCAGAAAGACTTTAGGCAGTGGCTAAAAGGGGTCTCCTCTTTATGCCAGGAGAGAGATGTGTGCCCATTCCCAAGGACAGATCATGTTAAAGCAACTAAGAACTTTCCATCCAGTGAACCACTGGGTAATCAGCTAACACGCAATCAGGGAGTCATTTGAAGTCCTAGCCTCTGGGGATAATGTCCAATATTTCAAGGGAGCCGGTTTAGCCAGTGGATATCCACTCCAAGACTTCCTACTCCATGATGTCAATGAAAAGAAAAAGTGGACAAAAAGGATGATACCTAAAATCTGTCCCTTTTGAATACTATATGAAGGGATAAGGTATGTAATACACAAACACATTCACACAATTCTAATGCAAGAACTTATGACAATATGAAATCCGATTCCACTTCAAGTCCCTTCAGTTGTCAATAATGGGCACACATTATGTATATTCTTATTCAATTTACCATCAATCAAGAAAAAACAAGCAGAAAATCCTTACAGGTGCGCACCTCCATGGCACTGTTTTGATTTTTCTTTATGCTATTAAATATTAAATGTTGATTTTTATTATTATCCTTCTCCTCACTGTTTTCCATTTTCCATGTGCTTCCTATGTTCCCCTCCGTCAGTGTCTCTGTATCGCCACTTGGCTTCCTCTTATTTTGAAGAGCGGTTTTCTGTGTTGTCACTTCCCTCCCTTGTTTTTTTCCCCGCTCGTGTTACTGTCCACTTAAGTTCACCTGCTTCTTATTACCCTTCATTTCTTGTGTGTATTTCTTTTTTTTTTTTTGGATTAAAAAAATATGCTTACATTTCTCACAAGAACATACAGTGACCTTTTTACATTGGTATTCCTTTTATCCTTCGAAAACCCTTTCAGTATTACCAAAATTATTTACCCTCAGAACAATCTGAACAACCACTCCAATCCCATTAACTGTGGTTCAATCTCCTTTGATGATACATGTATAGAAAATATGGGAAGGGTTTAGTTGCCATGCGATGGGAGCCACATGGACCCTTACAATGGAGACTAGAAGTGAAAGATGGAGAGAAAAGAGGGAGGGCCCATTCGTTGTAGGAGGATAATGCAATTTATTCACATCATAATAACATCCAAGTGTTTCTTAGTAACTCCATAATTCATAAAAGACTTTCCAGCGCTATTTATCTACATCACTTGGCCAGTTTTGCACAAACATTGTTTTGGTGGTTATTATACCTTAAAAGCTCAAGGAGGGGTGCTGCTAATATACATTTGTATAATTTAATAAACTTGTACTAAAGGAAAATGGTCTTTAATCTCAAGCCAAAAACAGTTTTCCTTAGAGGACTTCTAATAAAAGGAATTATAGGTAAGTTTGGCTTTTGTGGGGTGGGGGGGGGAGTCTATTTGTTTTTGGACTGATACAAATGCTCTACAAATTGGATGCAAAAAGACCTCTTTTAAGCTGACTCTTCAGTTAATACGCCGAGATGGTGAAAAACTGAAACCATAACATTGCTGCCAGGTTTACTAAGAGATGAGCAGCACAGATAGCTGTCAGGAGCATCAGTGCTCTCAAATCTCATGAGCAACATTTATCAGCAGTTTATAGCCATGTTGACTGAGCAAACAATGCGATAACACACAGCACAGCACCAGCTGTTGGCACATGCATGCACACACAGCTGTAGCCACAGCCTAATGAGCATTCCAGTGTGGGAACACAAATATCCTGTTTTCAAGTGTCAAGCTGTCAACCCAAGGCTGCGTGTGGTAGGTCTGTATATCTGTACGCAGTCAGGTAATGTATAGCAGCAGACTCCTATCCTGCTCCCTTTGAACTTACTAATAATATATGTGGCGCATCCCTCCCCTATTGATCACTTGTTCCTTTTAGCACCGCTCCTTCCTCATTTCCACTACACTCTTTCAGGGTTTATTTTAATTTGACCCTTTTTCAAATTTTGTGGTAAAGAAAACATGTCCTCTCCTATCTTCAAAATGTTCAAATTTAAGATCAGAGGGATTTTAAATTTAAGAAGCATGATCACATGTAGTAAAATCAGGCTTTGGTTTTCCCTTATCAGTGAGAAACAGGAAAGGCTGGCTGCATAAATGACAACCGCAAACTCGTAAAATGAGCTCGAAAACACAATTTTGCGATGCCTCGTAGCAACAGTCAACAGGCAGAAAAGGCCTACAAAGACACAATACACTGAAGTGTTAAAAAGAAAGAAGGAAAAAGAGGAGGATGATGTTTCCCTCGAGTGCTCGATTTATCTGCAATGATATTGCAAATTTCTGCTTCACAGTTTCAAAGTTTAACAATTCCAAATTCTATCAAGTGATATTTTCCCATCTTGTCACAATATAACTAATCACACAATGTCAGTTCTGTATGAACTGAGCTCCAGCAGAGCAGTGAGCTTTACTTTGCGTAGCTTAGCATAGCAACCAGGAACTAAGGAACAGCTACTATAAGACTGCTTGGCGACCAAACCACCAGTCATGAGGGAAAATGTGCATTCCCTAACCAATTGTGTGTGGTTGCCAGCAAAAGCTGTGAAATCCATCGCAAAAGCCCGAACAGTGACCCTCCCAGTAACTACACATTGCTAGGGAAAGCGTGCATGCTGCAACAGGTTGGTGAGTCGTTGGTGCAGGTTGCTAGTCTAGTCACAAAGAGGCTGAAGTGAAAACTTTTTGCGATTGCTTTGGTCATTAGCAGGCTGCCGGTAGTTTGCATGGAGGTAGCCGACTTGTCTGCAAACGTTTGCCAACCAAAGCGAAACTGTGAAAAGAACGACACAAACTGCAAACAGAGAATGTTCACCTTCAAAGTAAAAGTTGTGTCTCACCGCTGAACCTAACACATTTCAAAACAGAAATTTAAAATTTACACATTCAATTAGTCATTGTGCAGAACTTTTTTGTGAAAGAAATGAATGCACATTTTGCCACGCGAAACTTTAACCTCTGTGTTTATAATTAGTTTGTAATACATCTTGAAAACTTAGACCCACCGCTTGACAGTATCACAATCATATTCTCGGTCTGCTTGGCCAAATACTTTACCTTCAATATTAAACCTGAGATGCTTCAAATTCAAATATTCTCCATGGAGAACAGTAAAAATAACCCTGGCGTATCTTTGGTAACTTTGATAGCTTGACTTGTGTTTATAATGTGGGTCTCAAGGAAGTTTACATACCTCTCTTGTTTCTGCGTATATACTGCTGCACAGTAGGTTAACGGCTTCAAATATTCAAATCAAACTATCATCCTCCTCTGTCACTGCTCTGTCTCTTTCAACTCTCAGGTCTAATTTCTCATCTTACCTCTCTGTATCTTCCTGTGATCCCTGCTTTCTTTTTCATCCTGGTCCAAATGACCTGGCCATGAAAACAGTAAGCATGCATGCAGGCCCGTGCACAGACACCGCACTGCGCCCCGTGGACATGTCTCCACAAGACTCCCAATATGTGTGTGTGTGTGTGTGTGTTTGTGTGTGGCACTGTGTGTGGTAGAGAAAGCAGAGGAATCAACTTTCTTCTCTGAAAGCCTCTCTCTTATGGATTAAAAAGACACGTGTGATTTACGATCATAGTATCTTATTAAGCCTATAAAAGCCGATCAATTCTCGACAGAAAAAGGCCAGAACTGTTTATTAGCTTCAGCCAGCATGTCCGATTTATAAAATTCAAGAGATTAGTAAATTTATTTAGACATGAGGGGGAAAAAAATCAAGGCCAACTAGATCTGTCTTCAACCTTCTTGAAGTAATCATGCACATGCAAGCCTCTTCTTTTCTCGTTCTGTTGCTCTTTTGGTGTTTTACAACACCGTAAACACCTTACGTAACTTTGGAGATGTGCCCAGGCCCTGTTTAGATGCGTGCGTACACACACACGCACGCTCACACACTAACTGCCAAAGAATCACTTAACTTGCAATCCTCATAAAAGGCAAAAAGAAAGGAAAAAAATCTTGTGTCATTCTTGAAAAATCCATCCCACCCTTGAGCCCTAAAACTGACTGTAACTCGATACCCCGATGTGGACCTGAAGCATAACACACAGAGACTACAGGGGGGGGCGAGAGGTGAAACGAGAGAGAGGGAGATTTGTATATTTTGGCAGTGGAGTCTGGTGTAGGGTGGTTAGTAACTAGTAGCTTTGAATTAAATCTAAATATTTCCAGTGACGGATTTGATTTTTCTCAAAACTGCTAATCATGAACATGCGAGTGTGCGTGCACCTGTACATGTGTGTGTGCAGAAGAGAGGTTAAAGCTTGAATGTCTCTCTCACACACACACGCACACACTCTTGCCCACCCATTGACACCAGCACACGTGTTGCGCCCCCTCCACACATGCATGCATGCATTCCCAGTCTCATTAGGGCAACCACTGGTTCTTTAATGGTAACTTTAACCTTGGCCTTCCCCAATAAAACCTAATACAGTGTGAAAGGCTGAGGTAAATATACATCTGATTTATGTACCAGTGAAACAACTGGGCCTTTCTGCTCAATCCCGCGATCTGAGTCTGCGTCAGAAAGGCCTTGGCAACGACGTCCGAGGCCACACAGGGAGGCAACGAGACTTTCGCTTGTTTAGTGGAGAGCTTTTAGCAACAAGTTGCCAAACAGACCCCATGGCTCTCTTGCACTTAAAGCACCGCAGGCGTCTTTGGCTGTATGTTATTTCACACAAATTAAATAGCCTACCCCTGTGCTTAGCTCTGCAAGAAGTCAGACATCCAGCAGTCGAGCAGCGTGAGCTGTAGGCAGCACTAAACCAGCTGACATTATATTAAATCAGCTCTAAAATTCGAGGGACACTAAGCTTACGATTAAGACGTATCTGAGGCCACATATCTGGTTTTAATTCTGGCTTAACTGAATGTTAAACAGCTCTATTTGTCCAGTCTGCTTCTTCCACTCTCGCTATGTAATAAAGAAAACATCGCCTTAAAGATTAAGCTATTTGTTTTCTTGTTTTTCAGCTGTCAAATTAAGACATTTTTCTTCAGAAAAATATGTCGAGATTGTGAGAAATGTATGTGTTTAAGGACACGGGACATGGTAGCACCACCTGGAATTCGTTTTCAACCATTTAAAAGATGGAGACAGCTATTTTGACATTAGTGACTGGTTTGTCGTGTTCTGAAGCCTTGATTTTGGCATTGTTTGTTGCTGGTGGTGGTTTTCTTTGTAAACACAGGGGTCGAACTAAGCCGCTGTTTGTCAGTCACATTAAGCCTTAATTCCTGCTCTGATTTATCATTTATTTTACTCTAAATGGGGCCATAACTTACAAAATGAACACCATGTTGTATTAATAAAGACTTGGACCTAACGACCAAACTCATTAACTCATTGGGGAAATGTTCACAGAGGTCCTAAATCAAGTGAGAATTTGGGTATTTTTCCCATGGACTTAGACAGAATCGGACTTCTTTGTTGTTGCCCCCTGCTGGCCATTAGAAAGAATGCAGGTTTTAAGGCATTTTAGAGGGTAAAGTTGTGGTGAGAACAAGTGTGTGTTGAATATTTGAATCTAGACCAACACCCATATTAAAGTTGGTTAGTCTCATTGTCATGTATGTAAAATATCAACAAAAAAACATGTCAAAACATCCAAGGTAGAATGTATTTTTTTAAAAAAAAAAAAAAACAATTTGCAGCTTAAAAATGACTAAAACTGCTTTTTGATCATCAACGTACAGTGCTCAACAAATTCATTAGATCACAAGAAAGCACAAATATTTTAGAAATCTGTAAAAAAAAAAAAAGTTGTTAAAACTACAAACTATTGATTTGGCAAATAAACCGAATTTGCTTTTTTAATACCATAATTTGACTTCACCAAGAAGTCAGAAATTAATCAAGCATAAAATTCAGCCACTAAAACTAATTTTGAAAAGCCCCAGTAAATAACTACATTTCCCAGACAAGCTGATCTAAGAACAAAACTGAACTGATTGCTTTCAAATTCACCAGTTCCCTCTAAAACATCTGAGCAGAGGTTTGTTTGCATTGTGACTTCAAGATGTCAGCAACCTCAGAAATTTGAACTTCTTGGCTCGACTCCCACTTTAACCTTTAACCTCTAAGGTAACCTAACTCTTAATCAAAAATGTTAAGTAATTCTAATCCAGAAACCAAAACTCTGAAGGGTGCCATGCAGGACATGCATTTTTCAGTATTTTGAAAAAAAATATTTCCTGAGCTTGGAAGCCATCTGTTCATAGCACAGATAAAATCATGAGAACACATACATACAAAAACGCACTTAAATCGCACAAACACAGATTACAAAAACTGCTGCTCTTTGAAGGTGAACAGACCACACACACAAACACGCACACACACCCTAACAACTGTCCATAGTAAGTAAAAATGACATCTGTGTAAATTTGGCCACACACACACACACACACACACACACGCACGCAACAATAGAGCCAGAGTAAGGGTGAGTCAGACCCTATCAGTGAACCCAAACAATAATAAAGTGGACCAGTGAAGTTTAAGGAATGGAATGCCAGTCAGTCAAACACAAAAGCACAGATAACACTGAAAAGCCCCAAATTTCACACAAATTTACAGAAATGGTATGAGAACCCAAAATCTTACAGGATACAGATCTGAAGGCTTGTGTGAGATAAAAGAGGTTTCCTTACAATAATAGGAGGAAACTTGTAAGAAGGCGTCTTCAGAAAGTTATTAAAACACGTCCAACATACCTGATCACTTACTCAGTGTACAAAGGACACATTAAGTACTTTAACATCCAAAACCCAACTGTCTGGACACTAATCTCTTCATTTTAAGCCATGAAAGAGAAACATCCTCATTTCAAAAAGAACCAGTTACAGTTTTGGTGATGTTCTTCAGCACCAAGTCTTCAGTATCTCATCATGATCAGTCTAAGTGTTTTGTAGGGCAGGTGAAGCTCAGCAAACCAGTGTTTTATTGTAGTTTTCCATATCAGACGACATCCATCCATTTTTTTCCGCTCAGCTGACTCAGGGTCATGGGGGGACTGCTGGAGCGTATCTGAACTGTCACAGGGCGAGAGGCGTGGTGCATCCTGGACAGGTAGCCAGTTTGTCACAGGGCAAACACAGAGGGGCAGACAACAGTTCACGCCTATGGCCAATTCAGAATCACCAGGTGACCTAACAAGCATCTCTTTTAAATGTGGGAGGACGCCAGAGTACCAGCTGGATGGTGGATTCAAGCCTAGGACTAGAGCCTGACTGATATGGGATTTTTAAGATGATAGCAATATTTGGTGATTTAAAAATCTGATATATCGGCCGATATCTTTTTCGTTCAGCCACACCAAACATAGGATTTCCATAGCATTTCTTATGTACTTATTTAAGAGTCCTAAATAAGATATTATGACAATGTAGTTCAAAAATAATCTTTATTGTCACAGCTAATTACTTGTTTTTACTCTGTGGCGTTCCAAACACGTGTCGCCAACAGGGAAGTTGCAGAGGTGGACAAACTATACAACATAACTACTCATAATAATGTTCAAGGGTGTCCCTTCCATTTCATCTTTACTTTTTAAATTTTTTGTTTATCAACTCATATATACTAATACAGATATATTGGCATATGGCTAATATTGGCCAATATATCGGCCGGACTCTACTGCGGACATTCCTGCTGTGAGGTGACAGCGCTAGCCATCACACCACCGAACACAAGCATGAAAAGGGTTAAGCATGGCTGCGCCTAACAGTAATTTTCTCGAAAAATACACTAATTTTTTTTCCCTTTTTTAATAGACTAATGGCTCGTTAAAAACCAAAAGGGCATCATCTGAGAAAATACTGTTTAAAATAATTATGTCTTCTTTATTTTTTTTAATCCCAACATTTGGAAAAACAAAGAAATGTTCTTTAGAAATAAATATCTAAAATGTTTTATGATGTTTCAGCTCTTCATCGTACCATCTATGGACGTTTACCCAGTGCAAAATGAATATGGCACAGCAAATAAGCATTGGCGACTGCCGTAGGTAAATGGCGATTGGTCAGTATCAGTCATCTATACTGATATTGGCCAATACCAAGGTTTGGCTGATGTATCAGTCCAGTAGATGATTGGAATACTATTACTCTGGCATTCTTACCAGTCACCAAACAGACTTAACTTTAGCATTTACTTCTTTATGTAGCAGCTCTTGAGGATGTGACTCAGCCAAAGAGGTTTCTCCTAATGCATGCTGCATATTTCAAACTAACATTCCCCAACTTTCAGAGTGCAATGTATATTTATGTCTGAAGTGATTCACTGGTTTGCTGAGTGTTCTTGATCAAGCACACAAAACCAACTGTGGGCACATGACACCACCCATGAGCTCAGGAGTGTCTGTGTTTACATGTGTTTGTTTGCTTGTATGTGAATGCCACAGCTGTGAGGCAACGCTGGAGAATTCCTCTTTGTACGATGGTTATTGTTCCAAACATCTTTTGTCTTAAAACAGCCAGGCAGGCATGGGGTGTAACTACTGCAATTCAAAGAAGGGCCTGTTTCCAGAATAGCTGGCCTTCGCATGAGAACCGGGGGATTCCCCACATGCAGTTCATTTAGTCTCTGTCCAGTATCATCTCTAAACTATTCCTTATGCGATTTCCTGCTACCTCTGACATGTCAAAAAAAAAAAAAAAAAAAAGACAGAAATCAATTGAACTACTTATACATTAACCCTTTTACCGAGGTTCTTTATCTTGACATTAAAGTCAGTAAGTCATGATTACAGTAAGTTGCTCCATTTCTGAGACAGGATTATTACTTTTATGTCAAGTGAGTAAAAGTTTGATGAATACAGATCAAACCACAACATTAAAACCACTTGCCGAATGTTGCATAGGTCCCCCTTTTGCTGTTGAAACAGTTGTAAACTGCCGGGGCAGGAACAGAGGGTCAGTGGGTTGGACTCGTTTCCATGAGCGCTCAATCTGATTGAGTGGAGTTTCTAGATTAACTCAACAGTTTGGGCTCTTTGTGGTGAGCGATTTTGCCATGCCAGATTTTGAGTGCGTTGTCCTGCTGTGGGAGGCTGCTGCCGTTGGGGAGTGTAATTTAATTAAAGGTGGTGTGCATAAGTAAGTAATATCTACATTAATGCCAGGACCAAAGATTTTCTTCAGAACATTGCATTATAGCAAGATGATCAGTGGCTTTTTTTTTTTTCCTTCACCTGTAAGTGGTTTTAATACTGTGATTTATTGCTGTACTTCTACTGTGAAAATGATACAAAAAAAGATAAAAAAAAAAAAAGATAAAATGTTAAATTAAAATATGAATAAAAATGAGAAAGCGGAAGGTATTTTCCACATCGGTGAAAGTCCAAAATTATGCTTTATTTATTATTTTCAAAGAGACACATTTTGGCCTTTAATCTGCACATGGATACTAAAAGGCAACTTTCGCTTCTATGGCAAAAAAAAAAAAAGAAAAATATATTTTCAGACACACATGAATCGTTTTATTAGTTAACACACTTTCATGTGTTTCTGCTCAAGGGGGTACTTTGCCCCGTCACTGCAGAGTTTCTCTGTCTTTTTAACCCAAAGACGCTGCACCAAATCAGTGTCTAAAGCTCTACGAAGCTTCAATGGATTCAACTTAAAAAAAAAAAAGTAAATAAATAAATAAATATATCTGGTTTTATGTTTACGCATGATGTCATCTCTGCTGGTTTGCGGAGAAAAAAGGCACAGATTGAACCTTTTTTAATCGCACCAAACTTTTTTTTTTACTTTCTGTCACTGTGAATTTAAAAAAAAAAATCAGCAGCAAAGAAACCTGCAATATTCTGAATGGAAAACTGGCCATGAAGCATATCCAATGCAAAAGATCATTTATCTTCTTCCACGCGTGACACATTTACAGGTGTTGATCTCATACAGACATGCACGGCGCACCACTAAAGCAGATTTCACGCACCATCAGGATCATACATCAGTTTCTTTAATCCCTGCAGACCCATATACCCCCCCCCGCCCCCTCACAGAAGTGCATCAGAAATCATACGCAACACTTCTCAACACATACTGCATGCGCCTTTAAATCACAGTTTATGAGTCGCATTGCTTTTCCTTAATATCAAATCCGAAACAGAAAAGCCTCTGCTGTTTAACTGGCAGTTTTATGAGCCTTCGTTTGTCTGATAAGCTCGTCTCTCCCGTATTTTATGCCCTCCCGACACACAACTCTATCAACAGTAATGACTTCAATTTTCATCGTGTACTTTCCCCTGCTGGGACTCAATGAGCAACAGCTCGCTGACACCACTCGCGTCCCTCCGAGGAGGAGCACATGTGCAGCGGAACAAATAACTGCAAACACGCTGCAAGTCGCTACAGTAGCATGTTATAGATTGTTATAAGAGAAAATAAAAACGGCCTAATCAAAGCCCATGGAAGAAGAGCCCACATCCACCGCTGACCTGCATATTCCACCCCTGCACACATCTGTAACCCACTTAAAAGCATTCTTGCCCTACAGCTTCTCTCCACTTTCTGCCGACCCAAATGGCTCCAATGTGTTCCTTTACACACGCAGCTTAACCCGTCTATTTCGATGAACGCTGTTGCGCATTCCCATGCACCTTGACTGCTTGTAAATTCTGCACTGCATTGTTTAA
This sequence comes from Cichlasoma orientale, assembly GCA_034780415.1. NCBI lineage: Eukaryota > Metazoa > Chordata > Actinopteri > Cichliformes > Cichlidae > Cichlasoma > Cichlasoma orientale. The sequence continues at coordinate 10,056 of JAVDPK010022396.1, read as the reverse complement.
CAAGTCCGATCAGGCAAATCTGTTTTCCAAGCGCCTGCCAAGCCAAACTGCCGAGGCGAACTCCGCTTAAACCTCCTTCCAGAAATAAATGACAGAACTCTCAAAACTCAGCTCATCCCAGAAAAACTGCCCCAAAGCTCCTGCAACATCTCTGCCTGCAGTAGCTTTGCTCTTGAACGCCTTCTTTACTTCGACTTTGTTTTTTGTTTGTTTTTAATGCTCCAAATGTTGTGCACAGTTTAACCAGTTGCTTCTCGTTTTTCCAGCCTTGCAACAATATTGAGAGTGTGCATGTGACACCGAGCTGTAAATGTAAACGCACACTGATTTGTTTCTCGTAAGCTCCGTGCAAAGAATGGACTTGGATCCCTCATAAAAGTCCCACAAAGGAACCGCATGTGGTTCAAAATACAAATGCAAAAACAAACAAACAAACGGGTAAAGGAAGTGCAAACCAGCTCTCACCTGTGATATTGACATATTCAGGTAGACAAAGAGCCCCGTGGTCGAGGCGATCTGCAACACCACCACCACTATCACCACCATAGCCACCCACATCTTGGACGGCGTTTCACGGCGCGGTGCCGCGTTCGGCCCGCCTGCCGGGACCATCATGTAGGTGGTGGACTCGCTGCTCACCGATCTGAAATAATCCTGCTGCTGTGCGCTCGGAGTGGCCATGGCATTCCCGACGCATGAGTGAACCATTAAAACCAAGGGAGCAGCGAAACGACAATAGCCTCTACAGACGTGACCGACTGACCGAAAATTGGGAGCAAAATTAGATTTCCATGAGACGGCAGCTGGCAATGCAGCTTCTCATTCGGAGCTGAGCGGGAGAGGGAAGGGGAGGAGAAGAGAGGAGAGGAGCGCAGGCAAGAGAGGAGAAAGACCTGAAAGTTAAAGTTTGGATGTGTCCATGTCTGCTCAGCGCTCAGCTGCTGTTTAAAGCGGGGCTGAAGCCGCAGAAGGAGGCAGCTGGACTGGTGGGTTGCAACCCAGAGAGCGCAGCGAAGAGGGGCTGGCTTAACCTCTTCATCACCCTGGAGCTGTGGAGGAATTCTCTCTCTCTCTCTCTCTCTGTCTCTCTCTCTCTCTCTCTCTCTCTCTGTCTCTCTCTCTCTCTCTCTGTGTCTGTCTCTCTCTCTCTCTCTCTCTCTCTCTCTCTCTCTCTCTCTCTCTCTCTGTCTCTCTCTCTCTCTCTCTCTGTCTGTCTCTCTCTCTCTCTCTCTCTCTCAGGCACTTTTCTTTCAGTTTCAGCTTTCCTTTAGGGACGCTACTGCCACACGTCGCAAAAACACAAAATAAAACAGAGATTTTACCGAAGTGTATAATTTAACTTAAACGGAGCCTCATTATTTCCCCAATTTTGCTCTTAGAAAAAAAAATGCCACATTTGAAATCACTTTAAAAAAAATACATTATTTCTATAAAATTATATTTATATCATTAAAAAAAAAGTCTGAATCCCTTTGATCTACGCACCACGAACATTTAATTCAGTGCTCCGTATCTGCTAAAGGTTACATTGTTACCATTTCTTACCTAAATATGTCATCTGAACAGGCCGGACTGACCTCAGCTTCAGAATGACTTAAATAAAAGATAGCCATAGCCTCTCTGAGATCTGGGTTTGGACTCGTATTTAAAATCCTGGACTTTAGCTTTATGGTGGTCACCAGATTATTGATGATGCCACTTGTTTCCATTATTTTATGTAATTTAATATGATGCATTAATTACTGTTTCTCTGTCTTCTGAGTCACCTGTCTGCTGGTCCAGTTGTTCCTGGTTTGATAAAAGAGGAGGCAGAAGGTCTCTTTAGTTTACCTGTGTTTTGGGCCCACTTATTTCTTTCAATAGCTTATTTACATTCCTCTGTATTTCTGATATAATTATAAGGTAACACAAAACCCACTTTTTAATCAGCACACTTGCGCCTCTGTGTGCTTTGACTGTGCGGTCCTTTACAGTAACATATAGAAAGTTCCTTTGAAAAGGAGATCAAATGCAAATCCTGTTATGACAGCAATGAGAAGATTAAGGAAATGAACCGATCCTTTTGCCATGCAGAACAAATCACAACAAACCACCTGGTACTTATAAAATGATAAACACTCAGAGGTTGTCTTTTCTAATGACCGGGTGGAGCTTCTCTCCTTGTTGAGATCCAGACACATTAACAGATAGTTGTTTACAGAAACTTTTCAATTAAAAAAACAAAAACAAAACACGCACATGCACACAGCTTTTCAAACATGAATATTTGCCATTTTCTAGTTTTAATAATAACCAGAATATAGAACAAACCTTTTCTGAGCAGCAGCAGAGTAACTGGATTAAAGCAAACATCTGTTGCTGCAACAGATTGCTAAAATAATGTGTATTTCTGATTCTCTGCCCTCTCTTTTAATTTTCTCTGAGCGGCTGTGTGAGGCTCATTCGTGTGCATGTCTGTGGTCTATTCTAAAGCTTTGCCCTGACTGAGAGCAAATATTTACCCAGCGCCCTCCAGTTTATCTGTGCAGCCACAATTAAATATTTGAACATCAGTTTCCAAAAACAAAAGCTACGCTCGGGTCTTTTCAGAGATGTGACCTTTTGGGGTGATTTTATTGGGGTCAAAATGCTGCATACAGACTCCATCCTGTCTTAAAACACCAATTCATGGTTGTCTTTGGAAATAAAACCATGATGTAGCTCCTATTTAAGGCTTTAGAGGACAGCGACCGTCAGAAACAGTGTTTACAGTTCAACTCTAAACAACAGCCTTTGCTTTGTTTCCTTCCCATCGCCACAAACAGCTGGAAAGCAGCATGTGGATCTGCCCAGCATCAGAGCTGTTTATCAGTGATTGGAGGCAATAAGTCGACAAAGGAGGTAACCTTGGGTTGCTGCCAGCTGGAAAGCTCTGGATGATCAGAAACAACTCTTCTGCTCTTCAAACTTTGGTTTGAAGAAACACTGAAGCCTTTTCAGGACGGGGCTCCAAGGGTGTTGAAACCAGACAAGAAACCAGAGTTCAGTGGGGCACTTCCTTGTAAGTGTGTTCTCTTTTTTCTTTCAATTTTGTTGCATTGAAGAATAGATGAGACTTTTATGCGTGAAACTCTGTAGCATTACAGTCTGGGAGCTTTTAATGCACACAGTGGCACTTTCCCTGGAAACAGTAAATGCCTTTTGAATTTGAAAGTTGTTGTGGGCGTGATGCAGAAGTACCAGAGGTTTTAGAACCAGATGTAAAACCTATTCATTTCTACTGGGACATCTTGCTGGGAGTTGACAAGAGAAAATCTCAGGGTCCAAAAAGACTGTGATGTACTCTGCAGGTGAGACATAATCAAATTTGGAATGAAAGAAGTAAAAACACAGATGGTGAAAGAAGAGCCAAATTCTTTCCAAGTCCGCAAAAGTGGTTGTTATGATGGATGTGACATTGTTTTGGGTTTAAAAGTTGACTCCTGCAGGGCTGATTCTGCCACCACTGTGGGAGGTGTCTTTGACTGGATGATGTTTCAGCACCACAGGGTCATAAGTTTGACCCCTTATGTTAGCAGAGAGGATAATATATAGCACCTGCACCCATATGACTTGTAAGATTCGTGTGTGTGTGTGTGTGTGTGTGTGTGTGTGTGTGTGTGTGTGTGTGTGTAGATATATATATATAGTAATAATTATGTAATAATTAGCGTAATACCAACATAACTAAGAACCTAAAATTCTGGGGCCTTGTCAAGGGAATGTTACACAACAATTTTTTGAATATGTTACTTTAATGTTCTAAAAAGATCTACATTAAAACAACATAGTATCAAAACATTATGCAGCTTTGATATGATGTCATAGAAAGGTTAGCGAAATATATCACATGTACATTATCCTATAATATTGCTGCAATGTTGCAGTAATGCTCATATTTTACTACCTTTGTTAACCCATTGTTCATTGTCATTACTGATAATGACAATGAACAATAATTTCATCTCTGTGTTTTGTACAAAAGTACAATAACTGTTTGAGGGTGGGGAAAAATAATTTTTAATGTATATGCAGGTTATGCTCTTCTTTTTTTGCTACAAATCACATATTTTCATAGAGTAGGGTTAATGACTTTGACTTCACTGATTAAAGTCACAGTAATATGCAAAATTTACAAAAGTAAACCTTTCGTGAAATTGAAGAATTACATAGATAAGACTGAAATAGCAGACAATGCAATTTGTTTAGATCTTTTCTCTAGTACTACTAAGTGGGTCCACTTTTTTCATTTTTTTCATAGCTATTTTAAGCACTGTGAATTACCATGAATTTTGATACATATAGTACTGTGCAAAAGTTTGGTGCAAACCCTCATTTTAAAAATATTTCGCTCGGGAAATGAATAGTTAAAGCGGTTTATTGAAATATGTGCAAGCATAAATGGAAAAACAGCACATAAGGCAAAACATGAGATTGTATAATTTTATCAAGCTTGAAAGCCAGTATTTGGTATGGCCGTATTCATTCTGAACTCTCTTAAAAAAGCTTCCTTGTAATTTCTTTAACTATTCTTCAGGCATCTTGAAGGACATCCAAAGCTCTTCTTTGGATGTCGGCCGCCTTTTGTTCCATTCTCTGTCAAGATGATCTCACGCTGCTTCAATAATGTTGAGGTCCTTTGCTTTTATTGCATTGGCAGTGTGTTGGGAATTTTGAGAAAAAGGAAGCTATTGCCAGTCAGATGCTTTCCAGATGGTATTGCATGGTGGTGGACCAAAATCTGATGGTATTTTTCTGTGTTTCAAATTTTAGGTGTTTATAAATTCCATTGATTTTGACAGGAGCTCCAACACCACTGGCAGCCCCAAACCATGACCGAGCTTCCACCATGTTTTACAGATGGCTGTAGACACCTGTTGTTTTACCTCCTCAGTACACATTAATGACAATTTAAACCAAAAATTTCAAATTTGGATTCATCACTCCATCAGACCTGTTGCCACTGATTTTCAGGCCAGCTCTTGTGTAATTTGGCATATCTCAGCCTTTTCTCCCTGTTTCTTTAAGAATGAATTGTTGACAACCACCTTTCCATTGAAACCATTTCTAAGGCTTCGGCAGATGAATCATTTGAAGGTCCAGATGGATCTCGCAGATCTGTCAGGTCTTTGCTGGATCTTTTCCTTTTTTCTTAAAGACATGGCTTTCAGATACTGCTCATCTTCTGTAGAGAGTTTTTAGGGCTGACACAATTCTTTTAAGGACACACTGCACACCATGCCAAGATATGCAATGTTTTCAGTCAACAGCTCTTTGGGAATCACCTTGTTGGTGCAAAAATAATATTTCCTGCCAGTCAAACTTTTTTATCTTTGGCATTTTTCATACATTCAACTAAAGAAATAAGAACAAATTGTGTGTTTTTGTGACATGCCTCTTGGAACCTAACGATGCAATTTAAAATTGGTTCTTTGCTAAGTTGTCTGTTGTGTATAGACACAACAGTGATTCATCCTTTGCGTTAGGTGCTTTTTTCATGCTTTAATGTTTCACAGGTCAGTGTTAAGTAGTTTAACAAACAAACAAGGTTCCTCTGAAAATGGTCAGGTACAAGGACGGGACTGAAAATGGCTAAAAATCAACCAATGTCCAAAGAAATAACGTGAAAGACCTTTAGAAAGGCTGGGAAACTATTGCTCATTCACTTTAAAAATTACATGAATATTTGGCTCCTCGGAAACTATAAAGAAATTTGTTAGACCTTTCTACATTACTATATTATGAGGGAAATTTCAAGAATTTTAGTGAACATTATTTAATATATAATATGTAAATACATGCAGCATGGTGAATTATGGAGGACTAAACTGTTTCACTTTCACATTGATGGGCCCTTGGGAGTATTTAATGGAGCCTGCAAGCATGACAAGAAAATAATTCAGTGCTGTACATTTCCTTCCACGGTTCATGTCTTACTGTGATGTGTCGCCACAGAACCAGTCATTCTTTTAAGTGATCACAAAAGACCTGACGCGTTCCTAACTGGTGTCAGAAAAGTAGCAGACATCTAAATCAAAGAACAATAAACTAGTAAAACAAACAAAAAACTAAATCAAAATTAGAAAACACAAATAAAACCTTCTGAACAGTTTGAACAAAACTTTGAGAATCTCTGCTCCATCAGATTCGATTTTAAATTTGCCCATCATCATGGTTTAAGGGTGTGTACTTGGAATACATCTTAGCAGTGCTTTGTACTCAACCATTGTCATTATTGTATGCATCTTAGCTGGCATTAGCAGTAAACTCAAAGCACCTCAAAGTACACCCATTAGCAGAGATGTAGTAATAGTAGTATAGTATAGTACGGTTCATTTGTTTGAAGGTTCACAATAAGCAAGGTGGGAATATTCTGTGTGGAGTTTGTATGACCTGTATGTATGTGTTTGGGTTTCTGCAGTCCAGTCCACTCAGTTTGGGGAAAAAAAAGGAATAACTTGCCAACCTTCAAAACAACAGGAATATTTTCACAACCAGATGGTCAGAGAAAGAAAAAGAGGAGTGTTTTAGGATCGATGGAAATGCTAAATGCTAAATTGCCTGCTGCTTTTTCAAATATGGGAGTATGTTTTTCAGACGAAAAGCTGTTTAGCTCATCAACCATGGTTTAAAATCAACCATGGTGCTACTTTTTAACCAGTCTTTATGGTCATGAAAAATTTTGTAAACATTCATAAAGTTCTGACTCTTCTTTAAGGGGATGCTCATTCTTCAAAGTCTAATAACATAAAGAAGAATCTCATGTGGGTCATAGTTCAAATGGGAAAAATAAAGGTGGGGGGGGGGAGGTCAAGTCTGAATTCTCCTCTCGGCGTTTGTCCGACTCGCATCTATTCTGACAGTGAAGATAGATATCATACCTGCTGCAACAGTTTTTCCACATTTTAGTTTTCCAGTTTAACTGGCTGTTTAAAGAACATTTAGTTTTTGGGTATTTTGGGGGTTTTTTTTGCCAATGACTTCCTTCGTGTTCAAAACTGGAAGACGCTTGGAACATTTGGTGGTTTAAGGCTTTAACAAAGGATACTTTAGTCCAAGTTGTCTGAAAGACACCACTTTCCCAAAGAGTCAAACAGTGGAACTAGTAGTACTATAGTTGCAAGCCTGTATGTATTTAGTTCTCCTGCTGCTTGAAAATCACATCAATGTTTGGCTCTATAAAGATTTTTGAACTTCTTCTTCTTAAATCCATTTAATCTGAACTGACATTATGTGAAATGATGGAACAACTGAACTCTCTTGGAAAAGATACTGAAAAAATGCTAAAAAATTCCATCCAGTGTTTTGATCATTATTGGTTCAGAAGACATGGTCTTCACAAAAAAAAAAAAAAAGAAAGAAAAGTACACAGCCACATGCCTACACTGCCTGATCCTGGCATCAGACTGAAATGCAGTCAAACAAGATCAAGTGGATGATCGGTGAAAAATATGTGTGAGCAGTCAGGTGCTCTAAGGAGTGATGAGAGGAAACAAAGTTGCCAAAACTTTGGTCTGATGGATCATCATGAAAGGGAATGCATTACCACTGAAATATGCAAAAAAAGAAAAGAAAAAAACCCCTCAGTAAATCAAAAGTTTGGAACACAATTCTGGTACATATATAGAAAAAAAATCTAATTAATTTTGCCCCCCCATTTTTTAAATGGGGGGGGGGGGTTCTTGATCAAAAGGTATTTTCCCCATTATATCTAAGACAGCTGGGAAGTGGGTAGCCAAGTTCCTGACTAATTATTTAAACACAGCTACACTCCTTGACATCCAATGCAGTTTGGACCCCTGTACCCATCATTCCGCAGTATTAGTAAACCGTGTGTTTGAAGAGAAACCTGAATGTTACATGGCGGCGCCCTGCTCGGCTGCAGCTGCTACTGCTCCTGTTAGTATTGGAGACTTAAAGACGAACAATACAGTGAATCCACGCAGTTTTGAACTACACTGTATCACTGCATCTTTTAATTTTTGCCTTAATTTGATCAGCCGCGTTTTTTCAGAAGGTCTGTGGTAAACAGGTTTTCCCCAGTACCTCAAAAAAAATATGTGTTGGTGCTCTATGCTATTTTTGATTTAGCGTTCATATTTTGATGTAGATGGATTTACCTTCCACACACTGAGACAAAGAGGCTGTCTCTGCCATTTATTTACTACTAGAGCACTTAGAAACCCCCCGCTATGCCTCCTCTGTGTATCATTATGCTTTTCCCCTTTTCCATCTCCTCTCGCTGCCCCCCCCCCCCCCTCCCAAATCTTTCTGGCAGCCAACTACCTGACAACACAACAAGCATTTCTCCAGATGTGCGTGTGTCTCCTCTGACACCACAGCTGTCCACCCAGCCCTGCAGCTTATCTACACGCCTGTGCGTCAGTGTGTATATTTGTATGTCAGTCAGTTAGCATCCCCTGGTAGGAAAACATAATGGCGACCAGCGGTGGAAGTTAAAAGTTCAGAGTGAGCATTCCGTGACATATTATGTATCAGAGCTAAGGGACTATCATGTAATGCTGCAGCCAAGCCAGCGTGTGTGTATTGTGCTCTGCTTGAGCGTGTTTGTATCTCAGATCAGCAAGTAAGCTTTGTATCTTTTAGTTCCAAAAATCTCCAGTTCAATTGTTTTAAATGTTCAGGCTGAAAGTTGTTGTGTTTTGTGCCAAATACCTTTGGAATTCCCATCTCCAGCACCTCTCAGCACCTCGTTAAGGGACGCTGTGAATGTCAGTTTCTGTAACTGTTTGACATCACAGAAAGATTAGTCAGCTGTGAGGAGGTGAGAAAGGAGCTGGATTTTGATGTGGTTGGACGGTACAGCCTCACCAAGACAACAAGGCTAAGAGGCTTTATTAATAGCTCTGTCAGGCATATAAAATTGACATAAATGCTCACAGCTGGCACATATGCTGATGATAAAAAAAAAAAAAGAGGTTCCACTCAGGCTGACTTTAGATCTGTGTGTGTAAAAATAAAAAATAAACAAAACATAAAAACAAACAAAACAGCAATGTCCACCCATCCATCCATTCGCTTCCGCTTATCCTGTTCAGGGTCGCGGGGGGGGGGGGGGGGGGGGCTGGAGCCGATCCCATC
>JAVDPK010022287.1:0-31606 GCA_034780415.1 Cichlasoma orientale | reverse complement strand
GATAGATAGATAGATAGATAGATAGATAGATAGATAGATAGATAGATAGATAGATAGATAGATAGATAGATTAGACTGACTCTTTTCTCATGGAAACAATGGCTCCCAGCTGTAGGTCTCCGAGCCTCTTTTCTCCCACTCAGGTCACATCTAAACAACAGGACAGGGTCAGGACCATACAGATTAACTGTTACCATTATAATGTTTGTAGTTCTCAAGGGCGGAATCAGGACCAGCAGTTATGAATACCAGTTTTCATAGAAAATAGTTTAAATGACGCACAGCTGCCAAAGAAGAAAGAAGGAAGAGGGGGGGTTAAGAGGTAGGGGATGTGTGATTCTATGTGTGTGTGCCTAAGCCATGTGTTCAGTGACTGTGTGTAGGTGTTTGGGGATATTTTGGCAGCAGCAGGGGGATTCATGCATGACAGAGGCCTTCATCATATAATAGGATAATGTTTTATCTCATCGGAAGAAAGGGGGAGGAAAGAGGGGTAATGAGAAGCAGTGGAAGCGGTTGATTATTTTTCATACAGCAGATGTCGTGTTTGTCCTCCTACGAAACTTTATAATGTGCCTGATGCGTCTAGTACTCACGTGCACAAACACACACACACATTAAGAATATGTGCACAGGGTAGTATCTGGTCAGACAGGTTAGGACAAGCTATAGGAACATCTTTTCATTATGTAACATCTATTCACACAGAGAATTATGTGCTTATCCTTTGGCTGCAAGAGTCTGCATGTCTGTGTGCGTGTGAGTATACAGAGTTCTTCCCATAATTTTCTCTTTTAATTGGAACCCAGTAAAAAATTTAGCTTGTTTAACTGTCTTTATGAATCACTGAGTTGAATATCAGTTACCGGTATGTACCAACACAGCGTACTGGACAAAGTTGAATGGCCTCAGCGGCATACTGAACTCCAAATACACCTCCAGGCAGAGCTAAATATAAGCTAAATTTAAAAGTATGAGGTTTATGTGATGGGAATTTATTCATTTCAGAGCTCTTCCTCAGTTCACTGGACAATCATTTTCCTAGCATTTCTGGTCACACTGGACTCCCACACAGACTGTCAGGCCAACATGAAATTACTCACAGATTTTGATCAGCTTGTGACATGTAATAACTAGGTGCTTACATATTGCAAACTCTAAAATTTCCCCGTGATATAAAAAAAAGTGCAAATATGAAAAAAATGTTATAACGTCACAATGTATCATCTTAATTTTCATCATAATTACTGAACATGTGCAGCTTCAGTTTACCAAACAGCTTTTTATACCGGCTTAAGTATTGGTATGTCATAGATAAATGCATGACTAAATGATAATTGTGAAAATGATTCAACACAGTATCAGTATAGTTTCATCTGCATACATGTTCAGCAGCACAAACAGCTCATCGTGGAGGTTGTCTAAGCAAATAAATTACAGTAACTCCTGGAGGTGATGAAGTTTCTGTTTCTCATAAACCTGCAGGTGTTTGCACAGTGGGAAAGAATGCGTCCAGAAACTGGGAGAATTGACCAAAACCTCACATGATTTGTCAGTCTTAGCATGATGTCAGGTTTTCTTTGTTGCAATTCTGTGATTCATGCATTTGCACTGATGCCTGACAGCAAACCAAAGGTAAAGTTAAAAAATCACATCACAGCACAAACCAGAGTAACAAGTTAAGCTAAGAAGCAAACTGAAAAGCAACTCGGGCATGCCATTTTCTGTTTAAAGCGATCAATTTCATCAGTCAGTGAATCAGTCAATCAATCAGCCTTTATTTGTAGAGCGCCTTTCATGTAGGTTAGTGCAGTTCAAAGTGCTTCACAGATGATTGACAAGCTGGTAATAAGACATAACAAAATTAATGGCCAATTATCAGAAATGGTAAAATAAACAAAACAAAACATTAAATAAATCAAAATTTGTACTCTTATGCTGTGCGTAGGACAAGAGTACACCGAATAAATAAGAAAAGAAAAAAATTAAATAGATGAAATAATGTTGAGCTAAAACTGTATTAAATTAAATAAATTAAAAATAAAATAAGCCTAAAAAGACAAGACATTGTGAAACTGAATAAAATGCAATACTGAAAAAGCTCAAATCTCTAAAAAAAAAAACCAAAAAAAAAAAAACCATGCAATCCGAAGTAAAAATCCCAAATAATACAATGACAATAAAATAAATATTGGTTAAAACTAAGTAAATAAAAATTAAAAAGTAAAGCAAGTAGCACAGATTCATACTGATTACTTTCTGAAAATTCTCATAATATGACCTTCCTGTATGGTTAAAAAAAAATTATATTTTTTAACTTATGTGTATACTGCATATCAAACTCCTTCCCAAGAATATGTTTCAGCTGAAACACATGGACATGTTAATGTCAGGCAGTCTTCTGCCTCACTGCCGCGTCACATTTTGGAATGGCACTCTTGAATCATTTTGTTTTCTTTTGTTTTGTTTTTTTTTGTTATGACAAGACCTCAGAGTTCCCCAATTGATTCCTCTGTAACAGAACAATTCCTCTAAAAGAAACAATAACAAAAGCACAAAACATTCTTAAGCCACATGTTCAAGTCATTGTCTACTGTACATTCATGTGAAAGGCCACTGACCAACTGCTGTGTATCATTTCCCTCACACCCTTCCCTTTATGGATATTTGAAGCTTTACACGTGTAATTACATGTTTCTGATTAGTCATATGCAGAGCTGAAGTCGGTATTGTGTTTCGGAGCCACTTGTGTCTAAAAACGTCGAGATCAGTTTGGCTTTCGGACACTGTGAGTCAAAGATAACTTTCTATCTGGTAACACAAGCAGCACACACAGAAGTGGAGACGCATTAATGTGTAAAACAATGCCCGCAGCCAGCATTATTTTTTATGAGGTTTAGGGGGGTTAGTGAGCCTTCAGTACAATCCAACAGCCTAGGAAGCAAACCAGCTGTGATTAAGAGTATGCACGTGGATGGTATATAACCTGTGGAGCATTTCTTTGGCAAAAAATGAACCATTCAGAGTCACACATCAAGTGTGAAGGCAAAAGGTTTTTGTTGTATCCCCACTCAGAGTGTGAACCTGAGTGTTCAGCAGGTGCAAAGATATTTGTCTGATGTGCTGGGGAACATTATGGGTTTGAAATCTGAACTAATTTTACGTGCAGTGGAACACATGGGAATAACTGTAATCTAGCCTGAGATGACTCATGGCTATTGCAACAGATTTCTGCTGATTGATTATTATTAGAATGTGCTCCTTCCACAGGAACTATGACTATTACTTGGGTTCACGATGGCATGTTTTTCTCATTTGTCATTTGTCAGGTCATGTTGAAACTCCTCGAAAGTGACTGTTTTGAAACATTGTTACGTTTGGGCGAAGCAGTGACAAAACTGTGAACTTGAAAACTAAATCAATAAAAGAGCTACAGAATGTTAATAAGACTTCAACCTTCAGAACAGCACCTGGCATGTCTTAACAGTATTTCTGCGACATTTTATCCTCAGAAAGAAAGGTCACAAACAGCTGAGAGTGTATTTCGGTTGTGGTACTGCCTGCTAACCTCTTATATCTCTTGTTTGATTGGTAAAAAATTAGAAATTCATTACTGATTATCAGCTATCCACATGATAATGGTGAGGTCAGGGACAGATGAATCTGTTAGAACAATGGCCTCCCCTTCAGTTTAGTTCAATTCAATTCGATTCAGTTTTATTTACATAGCGCCAAATCACAACAAACAGTCGCCTCAAGACGCTTTATATTGTAAGGTAAAGACCCTACACTAATTACAGAGAAAACCCAACAATCAAAACGACCTCCTATGAGCAAGCATTTGGCGACAGTGGGAAGGAAAAACTCCCTTTTGACAGGAAGAAACCTCCAAATCTTATAATCAATCTGAACTGCAATGATGATTTTGACTACATTTTCTAGTCTAATGTTGATTAAATTTTTAGGCAGGGTTGTTATCTTCTCCTAATCAACCAATCACACCATTTACACTTAGGTAGCTGCTGCAAGGAGCTGTGTGTGTTGTTTGTTGTTGTTGCTTCTGTACACTGTCTTTGCTGTATAAATTCCACACAGATTTTAGTCATTGTTTTTTAAAGCTAGGGAAACAGTTGTCCCTCAGCAACAGAAAGCACTAAATCCCTGAAACTCCCTCAAGAAATGTGAGCAGTTCAACCAGAAGTAGGATACGCCGGCCCTCCTTTTTCTATTGCTGTGTTTCCAGAGAGCGCTGTCTGAGAAAAAACAAAGAACATTTAGTCCAAAAATGTCTAGTTGGTATGCCTAAAATAGACAACTGAATCCACAGATAACGTTCATATCTTTGTTATGAATTTTGTCCTCCCCCATATTGAAAATTGCTTCACAGTTCATTGCCTTGCTGTGACAGCATGCTTTAAGCCTGGTGGAGTGGAGGTTTGGGGTCTTGGTGCCAGCTGATCACCAATCTTGGCTTGAATTAAACTGGGAAACTGTAATATTCCCACACAGAGACAAACACTGATGGCAGAAAGGTGTCATGCAAAGTGTCACCCTAACCACCAGGAGCAGTTTGGATCTCAGTTCAGGATGCACCTGTAGAGTGAGGAGTGTGCTGATACTTTTGGAGTTTATTTGCCCTACGGTGCTTGCCTGCACAGCACACAAAACTCCCCTATAGCAGTCCTCATATAGAAAACTGTCTATCAGCAGCCACGATGAGGCTCTGATATCTGATTTCAGCCTGCTAATATTTTCTGACTGCTGAGCAGTTCACCTGAGACAACATTTTTAAACATGAGCATAACGTCGTGATACGAGAACCTCGTCAGTTTCTGATATTATCTTTAACTTTGTGTCAGCGTGTCAGCTGTTGAGGTATCTCTTCGATCTCTGATAACAACATGTTCTATTCTGAGAATATTGGGAAGGGTTGATTTTGGAGGGAGCTGCATATGTCTCTGTGTGTGTGTGTGTGTGTGTGTGTGTGCATACATGTTTGTGTCTAGCTGGGCTCCCTGTGGTCATTCTATTGGTCTTCTGGGTGGGTGGTCTGTTCCAAGAGAGGAGTACTGGAAACATTATACCAGCATACACACATATACACACTTTTACACACGCACAAAGGGAAACTGGGAATCACACCAACGCAGCACAGCAGAGGGTGGAGCAGGCAGGAGTCTTCTTCCAGATGTGTGACATTAATTTAGTTGATCCAAAACATGAACCGGTAGCTCCCACTCACTCATCACCGTTGAGCATGTGTGTGTGTGTGTGTGTGTGTGTGTGTGCTGCTGGTGGTGGTGGTGGAGGGGGGCATTCAACCTAATTTTTTAATATTTTCAGACTCATAAAACACCTGGGTGTCCTCACTGTGATATGTTCTGTATAATTTGGTAAGAGATAGAAATCGAGATTTTGACTGAAATTCATGAGTTCCAGGTGGAAAAAACTACGGAGCAGAGAAGACTTGAGAGAGAAGAGGTGCGTGATTAGAAAAGGGGAAAAGATTAGGAGTGGAGCAGGTTATGAGAACAGTCTCCACTCTGACCTGCGGAGCAGCGCCCCTGGACTTTCATACAATACATTCCACCGGGGAGGAGAGGGGGATACGGTGCATGGAAAGACAAAGAGACAGAAAATGAAATTAAATAAGAAGAGCGGAGGAGGAGAAGGAGACAAGATGTAGGAGGACGGAAGTGGTTGATTGGGTTCCCCCAGAGATTCTTTTGTTTAGGTTGTTCTGCATTTCACTTCTTTCACTCTCTCCCCTCCACCTCCCACTTTTCTGACATCTGAGGTAGATTACAACAGAGACCCTGGGTCACATTTATGACTTAAACCAAGAACATATGGTGTGTATGCGTGTTTGAACATTTCAGTACAGTGGGATTCCCCTACGGTCCTCGAGTGGTGGTCAGATTTATTTTCTTGTCCATTGTCTCTTGCTGGGATATCAAAGGACTATTGTTTGTTGATCAGCAAGGGTTCCTCAGGTTACTTGCAGGTCCTGGACAAGAGTGCTTTGCCTTTCTTCCTCATCTTCCCTTCTTATCTCCTATTTTTTCTTTTTAAGTGTGCTAGCCCTACCGCAGAAAAGCCCAGAAACAAAGGATCAGCACTTCCACAGAAATGTTCAGATTATAAAAGATTAAGTGTGGCTGTGTCTCGTTTATCTCGTTTCGGTCAGGCATGTTTATTGTCCCACAGGTACCACACTTTATATCTGCACTGCATGGATTCGCTTTCATATGAAGCTCACAGACAGACTTCTATCTTTACCACATCACTGTGACACATTGTTAGCAAGAAGAAAGAACTCTTTCCATTAATTTCACCACAATGAGCACATCTGTAAAAGTGTCAGTTGACTTTATTAGCATGAGCTTCACTCAGTTGAGAAAAAAACAACTTTTGTCTCTGGAACGTTTACCATGGAAGAAAAAAAAAAAAAAGGATCTACAAAATAAGTTGCTGGAAGGACAATATATAAAATAATGGCATCAAAATAGCTTTGACAAGAAAAAAAAAGAAAAAGGCTCAAATATTTTTGGATGTAGGACATTTTCCTCTGTTTGCCCTGTTGTTTACAAAAAAAATAACAAAAGAGGAAAACAAACAAACAAAAAATGTATTTACAGTGCATATTTACATTAAGGCATTTTTGCTGGGGAAAAAGACGGTTGATCAGATGCAACCCCTGCTTCTACACAATCAAATAAATAGTCAGATTTATCATTATACATTACAGTGCTATATTATCGATATGCTACCTGCAGTGAATGAACAAATACAGTTATAAGTGCAGGCTAAATCTCACCATCAAATGGACATTCGGGTGTACATTAAAGGATAGGTTCACACTTTTTTTTTTTAAAAAAAAAAGAAAGAATACCCTCATGTCCATATGTACATTAAAAGAGTTGGTGGTTGATGAGATCCCTTTGATGAGTGATTTCAATGCAAGCAAAAATAAACTTCTAACTTTAGAATCTGAACCAAAGTTACAAGAAGTTAATAATAAAGTTATAAAAAAAAAAACTAAGTGAACCCATCCTTTAATAAAATGCGCCCATGGCTCTGCAGAGCCAGAGCGCCGCTGTTACATTACCACAAGGATGGCTAACCTTTTATTTCAAGAGATTTACCTTTTCAAAGCTGAACCTAGAGATTTAACAGATTTAGACTTTAAAAAAAAAAAAAAAGCACCAAGTTTTCAAAAGGACTGACTACACTGATCACACCTCTGCTACTAGAGAACAAAAACACATAAATGAGAGAAAGAGGCACTTAATAAGATGTTGATGATGACGAACATGATGCTTTGGTTCAAACATTCAAAAGAAGTAAAACGCCGGGTGAGATAGACGCGCAGTGATAGCATGTTGCATTTTGAAGACACTTCAGTGCACGTTCAGGTTTGTGCATCAAATACTGTTGATTCTGTATTAACTGAATGAGTCCTAGAACACGTCTATGGGTTCTCCTTACATTTCTCTAGTTGGAAATCCATCAAAAGACAACCTGAATAATTCATCACCTAATTGCTGCTCTTTAGCGTCCATCCACCTCCCTCTGTTTCTCAATCGTCTTCCAATCTCCTCTCTCTAAAATCAAAAATTTCTCCCTCTGTCTTTCTCTCCATCTCCACCCCCCCCCCTCACTTTTTCCCTGCTCTCTCTTACCTCTCTCCAGAGTATAAATGCCTTCAATTTTTAATATCTGAACAGCAATGATTTGTGTGGCGTACACAGAGATGTAGTCCAGTAGTGATAATGATCGTTCCAGTGGTGAATGAGATACGTGGGCCAAAAAAGGCTGAGGCTTAGATTACCAGTTCTAGTGCAAATCTAAGGATTTGGTAAGAAATAAAAACCTGGATATTCCAGTTATAGAGAGAAACTAACAAATCAGTGAGTAAACAAAGATTTGGCTTGACTAGTTTTGCAAACAAAAGCTTCTCCTTTATAAAAGAAAATTAAGCCAGTTCTATGTTAGAATAAAGACAAAAGATGCTGTTTTAATTCATTCCAGTCACACCCAAGAGTCCAAATGGGCTGCCATAAACTTTTTTTTATTATTTTTCATCTTTTTGTTTGCCCAGACACATCTATAATATATGTATCTGGCGCTTAAGAGACCAGAACTTCATCTGGCTACTGTCTCCCTACTTTAAAATCTCCAAATTGTTCCACTTGGCATTAAGAGCAACATGTTTCTTAGGCTATCGCTGTGTTTTATCACACGACAGCAGCACCGGGAAGAGCTGTGATGTCAGTGAAAGTCACTCTGCATCAGGCAGCTTCTGCCAATGGAGGTGCGGGACACGGAGTGAGTGCTTTCTGCTTGACAAGATATCGTTTGTATGTTTGAGCATGTGTGCAAACTGTCGCTAGTTCTGGTGTCTCTTCATGTGCAGGGCAAGGTGATCCGATCGGGAGAAGGAGCGCGAGCAGACCGCACACTGGAAGGGTTTGGCGCCCGTGTGTTTCCTGTAGTGACGCGTCAGCTCATCCGAACGAGCAAAACGCCAGTCGCAGCTGTCCCACGTACACCTGTACGGCTTCTCACCTGCGGGACAGGAGAAAGAGTTTGAATGAGTGCGGCCGCCTTCCGATGAGCCATTCTGAGCTCTCGCTTGATCACATGATCAAAACCACAGCAGGACTGTGTCAATATTCAGTTACTGATAGTACCTGTGACAACAATTATCGTGACACAAGCCAATTCCCTGACTAACGTGATTCATAGAGTTGGGTGGAGCAACTAGGAAAACAGGCTTTACTGAAAATTCCGGTTGTCTAACAACATATACAGTCATAACACTGTCACTCAAAAGCATTCATCAAGCACACACACACACACACACACACACACACACTAATGCAACAACCAGTGCTTCACAGTTTTCTCACGGTGCCTGGTCTGTATTGTCAAATACGTCCGTCTGTCAGTCATTCCAGCCATATTCAGCTGCAGCTCCAGGCACCTTCTGAAAACCTGTGTGCTCTTTTTTTTTGTCTTAGGCCCACAAGTTGACCGATGAATGTCCAGGTCTACTGGATTTAAACAGGTTGTTCACCCAAATAAAATTAACATAAGAAAGATCCAAGCACCTAATAAATACAAAGTAGCTAAGTATAATTAAAAATCCTATCGACAAATTTAATCCAAGTACAATACACGCAAAAGACCTGCCATTACAGAACACCTTTAGACTTATAACTTGTACATATTGGCAGATCTACTGCTTCTTTGTATCTAGCTGTGTCTGATAACAGTGGATGCTTAAGAAATATGAAAGGACTGGAAGGAACTTGAATTTTGGTTCATTAGATTCCTCCCTTTTCCCATTTTTGTACACTTTCATCCAGATTTTGAAGTTTAGGGGGAATAACATCTCATTTCAGTGAACACTTTTTTTTTTTTTAGCTTTTAAGATTCATGAATGTGCAAAATCAAACGGAATCAATCAAGCTGTCCTGTTGTTTTTCTTCATCCACTCCTCGTTGCCTTTAACCTGTATTTACATATCAAAAACACAATCCCGAACCAATGTCCCCATTACTTTGGATAGACCCCCCCCCCCCATTCCACTGTACTGAGAAAATAGTGAAAATTGTTGACTGTGTTTCTGTGGCTTATTCAGGCCACTGAGGCTAAAGTTAATAATAATAATTGTGGGGGGGGAAAAAAACAACTATTTAAGAATCATTTTTCAAAGCTCTGTGCACCATAAACATAATTCCATTAACTTCCATTAAACTGGAGTGCCAGCATGAATCACAGAGATGGCTGGTTTTCAAATCTGGACAAAAAAAAAGCAGAACTATTTCTCCATGATAGATGTTGCTGTGGACACCCAAGAAAATATTTTTTCCTTTTGTTATTTGGATGACCAACTTTTCAAAAAACGAGCACAGCAAGTTCTGCAGCATTGCTAAAAAAAACAAACAAAAACAAGCAAAAAAAAACAAACCCACAAGTAAACCTGTTACAAAATAACCACAGCGTCTCCAAACTTAGAAACACACACCTTAAACCAAACACGACAGACAAAGGGAAGACGCTGTTTATAGGAAAAAAAAAAAAGATTGCCAGTGCAGATAGAGAATATTTCTCACAATACACTCGCAAACTGTCCACCCACCCACACATGCACGCACACAGATAGACACACTAACAATCAGGGTAATGGATGTTGATGGAGATTAGAGTGGGAACTCCCAGTGGGACTCAAATGCATTAGGAATCATCTCATAGAGATTACTGACAGGTGTGTGTGGAAGTGTCCGTGAGTGCACGCTTGTATATGAGTACGTACGTGTGCATTCAAGCGGCTGAATAAGAGATGGAGAATGAGTAACAGACAAAGATAGAAATAAAAGAGGGGAGGGTTGAAGACGGGAGGATGAGTGCACAAAAACAGAGGAGAGGACAGGATAGAAAAAAAAAGGGGGGGGGAGAAAATAACTAAGCAAGGCCGACAGAAGAATAAAGGACGTGTAGTTGCTGCTACATAACATTTACGTGTCGAGTTCTCATCTTGCGGTCTGTAATAAGTGCAATAACCACAGTCAGGTCGCAGCACGAGTGACGCCAGATATAATTGTCATGTCATGTTCCCAATACGAAAATGCAAGGCACGCACACCCACAACGGCGTTCTGGACAAGTAGTTTAGATTCATAAGTGGGACAGATTCTGGCTTTTGTGTGTGTATCCAGATGAGCGAGGAATGTGTAGATATCAACAGAAGCTTTGTTTTGTTAGCTGGAGTGAGGTGGGGCCCCAACACCTAAGTATTTGTTTATTGACTTTGCTCATCCAAAACCAAGTTCAAATCTGAACGTGACAGCGAGAAAGGGGATCAAATTAAATGAAAAGGGAAAGGAATTAAATAGGAAGATCTTGTTTATGTATACAGCAGAAAAAAAAGAAGCCAATCTAGCCTGAGAAAAGCGCATTAAAGCATTTAAACAATTCCCGAACAGGCAGCGGGATTCAAAAAGACATGGCACCGCACGTCTACCGCTGACCACACAGTCTCAGAGTCATCCCCTGGCAGAAGTGTGTCACTTCCACCTGTTTTGATGGAATAGTATATTGGGCAGAGGATGGGAATGGGGTAGGATACATTTACACACACATGCCAAGAACACAACACTCTGCCTAGCAACATAGTGCCAGCGCAGATACTGAAATACGAGTCCTGTGGGCAGCGTCTTTTTTTTTTTTGTTTTTTTTTTGATGGGTCTCTTTTTAAAAAGCTGCATTAATTAGAGGAATATCTTACCAGTGTGAGTCCTGAGGTGTGCTTTCAAATGGGACGACTTGGTGTAGACCTTCTTGCAGCCTAAGGGCAGACACGGAGATAAACACAAACAGACGGCTTAATCCAAGTAATTCACACGTGGCAAATTTGCATTTACCCAATAAACGAAGCTGCGGAATTCAAAAAATCTGAACTAATGAAGAACAGAAGCTGTTTTGGAATCAAATATAGTAAATGTGTGTTTTGTAGAAACTCAAATCCTGCTCCATCTCATCTGCTGCTTTCCAAAATGAACACGGGGCTGTGTCAAAAAGCGGTTCACACAGTCTGATTTGGTATTAAAATGCATTCGCCCACAAGCCTCACAAACGATAATACCTGAAAACTTCTGCCTTCTCTATGCACGCAATACGGTTTGTATATTACAATGTCAAAAAGGTCATTGAGGCTTTTTGAATGATTTAGATAGTTGTGCGATATTCTGTGACTTTAAGTAAGGAAACAATAGGATTTCATGTGTTGCTGTGATTAAAGTGTGAGCAGCTGCAGCAGAGTGAATAATATACGTACACTTGGATGAAGTGTGGATCTGTGAATATGATGGATCTGCTTCATCTGGCTTTTTAAGAAGTAAGACGTGTGCTAACGTGCTGCAGAAGTCTCTGCTTTAGCCTATTTTACATGCTGCCACAGGCAAGTTGAGATTACATGTCCTACAAGTAGCTACACATCATACCGAGACAGTGTGTGTGTGTGTGTGTGTGTGTGTGTGTGTGTGTGTGTGTGTGTGTGTGTGTGTCTGCCAGCTAAAGAAAATAAATACTTTAATCTGAGCATGCAATCTCAAGTGTAACTGCATGAAAACGTGTGTGTGGGAAAAAAAAGATCAAATGATTCAAGGAGATGATCTATTTAATTAACACGGCCCCCACACGCACAAATGTGTACTCACACAGACACACACACACACAGACGCAGGTTCATTCCACAATCATACCAGTGATTACTTTAAAGCCACAACACTGTCTGAGAGCTGATAGCTGAAAGTGCCACAGCCATTTGAGGTGTGCTAATATATGCAAAATAGCATTTGAACTAGATAGCTGATCGAAAGGTAGTAACAGGCCGTCTGCGCTGCCAAAATATTTTCATGCCAGCACAGTGTGTGCTCTGCCTTCATGACCCAAAGGCATAGGTAAATCATCCAAAACATGAACAAAAACCAAACAATCACCACAATGCCAGTGATAAAATAAACACACAACTCTGATTGCATTCAGGGTGCACACACAGTGGCATATACGTGTCATTCTTCTAACCTGGGTAATCACAGTGGTGGATCCGTCGTTTCTCTAAGTCGGGGTTGTTCCTTCGGTTGTAGCGGACAGACATCGTGTTCTGTGCTGGGTTTGCGCTTGGTGCTGTTGTGTGGGCTTGAGGAAGGACTGTGGCTGGGCCTGTGACTGGTGAAGGACCTGAAGCGAGGGGCAAAGCTAAGCCACCTGGTCCCGGGCCAGGTCCAAGTCCGGGTGTGCTACCTGCAAGTTTGGAGGCAATAGTGGCAGCATATGATGGAGGAGGGGACATGTTGTGGAGCAGCTCCTTCTGCCTGTCAGGGCTGCCGGGCTCTGAGTTTGGCGGAGAGGGTGGCAGGTAGGGCACCTGCTGCTGGAGGAAATGGGGATGTGCCTGAGAATGAGGATGTGTGTATACCCCACCACCCAGACCGCGGTAGGCAGGCTTGACAGTTTGGTCTTGTTGTGAAGCAGAAGAAGCTACTGGCAAATCATGGAAAGGCGTGTGCATCGTGGTAGCGTGTTGGATCGGTTGCTGCTGCTGCTGCTGATGATGCTGCTGAGCCTCCATGCCATTGCCATGGCGATGATCCAAGCCAGAGTTTAGGAGCTGAAACAGCGAGCCACTGTTGTCATGGTGGTGGAGAGCATGCTGCTCGAACTGTGGTGACACTTCCTGTTTGACAAACACTTCTGGCAGCGACTCGCCACTGCGGCTGCATCCCAGCTGATTGAAAACACTGGTGAATTCTGGTAACCCTGTTAATGTCATGTTTGTGGCGGAGCTTTCCATGGCAATACTGCCAGGGCCATGCGCGGATGTGCTGCAGCTACTTGTGGGCGTAGTGTTGGAGCAGTGAGGCTGCAGGTTAGAGGAGAAACACGAGGAGGCAGATTCTGTTTTAATGTGAGTGAGATTTGGGTGGTTCTGGTGTTGAGTGGACCGCACCTGCTGGCACAAGCCCATCCTCAGGTAGCCGACATCAGGGAGATAAAGATTCATATTGAGGGTATAGGGAGCCCCGGCGTCGGTGAAAAACTGATCCACTCCCGACGTGTTGTCTCTGAGCGACTTGTGCTGGTTGTCTGCAGGAGTTGGAAGGGGAAGAGGCTGAGGGGAGAGGTACCTGTCCATCTCACACTTTGCCTGCGGAAAAAAAGTAAAACACACATTAAAAAAAAAACAGTTAACATAAAAGGAAAGTTTTGGTAAATGAAAAGTACTCTTGACTTCACTAAGTTCTCCTTAGTGCTTCTCTTCTGAAGCACTATAATGAGAAGACAAAGGTTTGATAGGACAGTCACTGCTAAAACATTAAAACTATTTATCAAGTAGTCATCAATAGGCAGTTGCCACATTCCCTCTCTGCCTGCAAGGCTGAACTCAAAAACCTAACAGCTGTGAGGCCCACATTTGAGGATTAGACCATGTTATGTCAATAAAAAAGAATCTGATCTAACGCTTCTCATTTTAACATTGGGAAATTCGAACATGTGCAGCTATTACAAGACTAACAGAGCAGCCAATCACTGGTCAAACTGGCCACCGCAGGTGAACAACTTTCCATAAAATGTTCATTCCTATTGCTCTTTATAGCTCCTGTGACTCTGGAGGGTCGAACGGGTACAAAAGTTAGACAAGCAGTGCAGCAGAGGATGAAACAGCAACATGAAAGGGAATGGGGAAACACCCATGTCTCCCTGCAGCAGCAGCAGCAGCAGCAGCAGCAGCAGTCTGGGGATGGGCTGCTATTTGAGGGTCTTGATCCTACCAGCTGTTATAGATCACCCTGCTATGTTGCACAAGTTTCTTTCTAACTAGTTGCCGGGACCTTTCTGTCCGAAGCTGGAGTCAGTTGTTGTCAGCGTGGTATGATGGTGAGAAGGGACGCCAAGAAGGGACCAACAACTGGTGACCAACTGGCTGGCATAGAAAACATGCGGTGAATGCGTTTGCAGGCGTAGGAGCTCGGCTACGCGTCCAGCTGGTCGCTTATTACCGAAAATAGTGCTAAATAAAGTGACGGTTAAGATCACGCAGCGAGGGCGAGTGAAATTTAGACTCGGAAAAAAAAATTATAATAAAACAAAACAAGCTGGATTTACAACCAGACTGCCACGCCCATTCAGTGAAATACATCACTAATGTGTAGAGTCGGTTTGATTTCTAACTGGTTTACCTGTGCGTAGTCATTTTGTCCAGCCTTATCCACTTCGGCGATCTTGCAGTCCAAGCCGAACAACGCCGAGTCTTCCAAGGGGAATCCAGCGGGCAGAGTCGCCTTCTGCAGCGGATAGAAGGGATCCTCCTGCACGCCGCCGCTCATCGTGAGTGTTGCGGCCATGAAGCTCCGACGCAGCACCGCAAAACGATCGCTCGCTGCGTTATGCAAAGAGGAGGATGCTACAGCGTACTGAGAAAGGAGTGGAGCCGACGAGGTGTAGTGCGTGTGTTGGAGTAATTAATGTGTGCCTGTCGGCTACATCTCCTTCCACTTGTTTCATCCCTCTGCTCCGGCCCACAGACAGTTTTCTATCTCTCGTTTGTAGGGCGGAGCGGCCCCAGTGTAAATACAGACCATGCACCGCCCACCAAACCTTTAAAAACGCTTTGATCATTCATTCACTGGCCACCGCCCTACGCTTCATCCATAGGCACCGACAACAGCGTCGTAAAAAAAATCCACAAGGCTGGCCAAACCACATATAAGTAGTGAAAGTTAAACTCATCAGAGCTCTCTTAACCAACATAGTTTTGTAATGTTTTGGTTTTCAAGCTCATATAAAAAATTTGTAAGTCCGGAACGGAAAGCAAAATTAATCAGAAACTGGATATTATGGATTCACGTGTATTAACATAGCAGGTGCAGGTGCGGTTACAGGCGTGGACTCTTATGTAATGCTGTGTTTATAATCTATAAACGGATTCTGATTTGCATTAATAGTCTAGTAAGGAATAAGAGAAGCTACTAGACAAGAGTAACAGAGCAGAATACTTAAAAGTATCCCAAAACTATTGTACTGAAATACTTGAGTAAAAGGAGACAGTCTCTATTACAGGAAATATTTGTATTGTCATCAAACTATGAAAATATTGTGGTTTTACCTGACTTATATAACCCAGCAAATTAATATGGCTCTTTGATAAAGTTGTTCTTAATAGAGACGTGAACAGAGTCAAAATAAAAGCCAAGATCCTCTCGCTCTATAGTCGAGTCCAAAGGTATGTGGACAGTGACACAATGTTCATGTCCTTGCCTTTGGCTCCACCTCAGTAGATCTGAAGTGAAACAAGTGAAGAGCAGATTTTCAGCTGTAATTCAGAACGCTGAACAAAAATATCCATCTTCATGTAACCAAATGTAATTGTTCCTCCAATTTCTCCAGTGTATAATGTTCATTTTGAACGCTTTAAGTATCCTTTGCCAAAACAATGACATTCTGAAACTTGTGGATAGAACGAAATGCAGTAAACCAAATGCTTTATTGCAACGGTCTTCAATCATTGTTTGTGCTTGTGTCTGCTTCTTGTCTTCAGAAAGTGATGCTCAGTTAGATTGAGGTTAGGTGATTTGCTCGGCCACTGCAGAATATTCCACTTCTTTCTTATTCAAAAACACCTGGATGGCTTGTGCAATATGTTTTGGGCCATGCCACATCTATCTCTATATCTATCACCATCTAGAGTCAGCAGCTGCACTTAGCTGAAACTGAGCAGAAACCATACAATTCAGCATTAATCCAGCTGCTTCTGTCACATTATCAATAATCACTAGTGCCTTGGTGCATTTGGCAGCTATGCCTAACCATGCTATTACTTGTCTCCACTGTTTTTTGAGGATGATGTTGTATGTTCTGGATTAAGGGCCGACTCAAGTCTTTGCCTATTATTTTTCCCACATCAGGCTGATCTCAGTTTCATCTGTCTAAACTCTGCTATTCCAAAGCCGATCTGGCTATTTTTTTAGGCAAAGTATAATGTAGCTTTTCTATTCTTGAGACTTGTGAAACCTTTTCCACAGATCCAGTACTACTTCTCATGACAAACTATCTTAACATTGCATGTAAAATTTCACAGAAATCTATATTATTTACATTTGCCAAAAATCAAAAATGAAATATTTAAACACAGACATAAAAGAAATATGTGTAGGTGTAAACTGTAAGTTTATTCAGAAAACAAAAAAAACCTTTAGAGTGTAGCAAAACTCCTGAAAAGGGGACAAACCAGTTTTGCAGCAGTCCCCCGCCCGAGTTTAATATGACACCGATAAGAACATGGTCAGAAATAATAAAGGTATGCCTACTATGTCTCTATTTAAGGAACCTCAGCTTGTGCGAATCAAACGCTAAGGTTCCTGCAGTGTTGTTTGTAGCAGGCAGTATCTGCAAACTTGGAAAAGATGAGAAAATAATGATAGACAGACCTAATAAAACAGACCACTGCCAAAAAGGAGGAATTTTTGGGCCTTCAGTTAGCTAGGAATGTGTACCCTGTGGAAGGTAATATCTCTGGACCAGCACACAGAGAATTTATCTCATGAACAATATTTAACAAAGGATGAGAAAAACAAAACACCCAGACAGTTCGAACTGTTTGTGCCTTTGTATTTGAAAAGCAATTGAGAAATGAAAAGAAGTGTAATTTACAAGTTCAAGATACAAAAGTCTAGACAAAACCTAAAACAAACAAAACAAACAAACAAACAAAAAAGAAGTCCTGAGCTCCAGTCACGACACAGATGTTCACTTGGATTTCTGCTTTGGCTTTTGGTACCAATCAGGAACTTCTCTGTTCGTCTGCAAGTGAAACAAAAGAAAGGAAAAATATGACAAGTGAATGACTGCAGGGGCAGTTTTGTTAAGATAATGATTCAAGGATATATACTGCAACACATCCTTAATCAGCTGACTGCACCTGAATGATTTAAAAAAAAAAAAAAAAAAGCAATTCATCATTTCATATCTAGCTCCTTTGTCCTAATGTGCGTCTAAGCACGTTGACGTGGTGTAACTCATAAAAAGGGTGGTGCCACATGAGTCACTTACAAACACAGTGGGTTTGGGTTTGTTTGGTGATTCTTCTTCTGCTGCCCTGTTGATACGTTTGGACTGCTGCTTTTTCCCTGATCCAGAAGTCCTGATACCAGTTTTATCTGATTCCAACGGGTTTAGAGCGTCTGCCTGTCTGGACCGCATGCTGATCAGGACCTGCTTCATCGCCGCTAACTCCTGGAAAACCACACAATTCATAAAATAGGGATGGGGAAACAAGAGTAGAACAATAAATGAAGGAGTGTATGAGAAATTACCGGGAGTGTAGAGTCCAAAAGGCCACAGATTCCAACTACATAACTAGATCATTTTTTAAAAATAAAATTCTTCTTTTTTTTAATCTTCATTAACATTTTGTGAAATATTTGCTTTTAAGAATTTGTGCTGCTGCTTTCCTGAACCACAGGTCAACAAAAGTAAACTCCTAAAAGTCCAACAATGAGACGACTTGCAGCAAGTTCAAAAAGCTCAAGGGTCTGCAGGGGTGGCAGCGGCAGCGGCAGCAGCAGCAGGGCAGGGGGGGAGGGGGGGGGATTCTCGGCCATTTCACGGTTCTATTTATCACCTCTGAGGACATGAGCCCTGGCATCTCGCACACACGCACGAGAGCACACGCATACACAAGAACACACACGCTAGTGGCATCCCAAACAGCCAAGCTGAGGAACAGCTGTCTATGACAGGGCACATACTTCATACAGCAAACGGCTGGCTTGGGAACACACTCCTATGTGTACACACACACGCGCTTACAATCTTTAGGCCACTGCACTAGATTCTCTGGTGTCGAGATCAATGGAAAATTATCAGCAACTATTATTCATAATTGATTAATAGAGTTCATTTTTTTAGATAAAAATGCCAGACATTTAATTTTAATGTTCAAAAATGTGTGATTTACATGATTATATTATAATTAGGCTTGTGTTTATTCGTTTATTTAAAGACGGAAAAGGCAGTAAAGAGACCAAAGTTTTTAAATGTTTGTGTTTCTGCAGAAGCACAGATTAACAGTTACTGCATCAACAGGATAAATGTAGGTTTGCTGGAACCAAATACACTCGAACAGTACAGAGGACACTGAATGCAGCTGTCATAACTGCAACACATCACAGCAGAAAACTAGATGTGAGATCATTAGTCTTAAAATTCAAGTATTATTATAAAAAACAAACAAAAAATAATAATCTCTTGAGTTTTTAAAAATCATAATTTACCCGAAAATAAACTCTCTGAAGTTTAAGTCACGAGTTTGTGGGGAAAAAAAAAATAGTGTCAAATCCCAGCAGCTGATGATGTAATCAAATTACAGCCCACTTTACAATCTGATTTAGCTAGAAGTAAATACTTGTGATTTGAGCTCAGATTCCCGCATCTGGACTTTGAAGAGACATTTCTGTCTGCAGCTCTAAAGAAAACAACATGCCGAGTTGGAAGAGGCGACAGATTTTGTGTATGGGTTTCCCAGTTTGTGTCAGCTGTGTGATGAAGTTGATCCAACACTTTGAAACCAAGCAATGTGGGGGTTTTTTTTGACAAAAGTGAAATCACTTTTTTTCAGGTTTTTCACTTTTAAATTTGTGAGAATATTATAGTGTTGTTGCCAAATGATATTCTTTCTAATGATGTGTTAATTTACTGAATAATCACTGTAGCTATAGTTTTCTGCTATTATTCTGTGCAGCTGTGAGAACTGTAATAAATGCCCCACATTCTGTTTGAGTGTATTGGGCTGTTTCAAAAGGAACGTCCAACAAAACCTCCATACAGCCACTGATAATATAACTTGTAATGTTCCTTTTCCAATGAATGCACTCCTTCAACCTTTAAGTTTTCCTCTAATGCTTTATTACAATTTATAAATCGTTTATATCTTGATATCAAGGTAACAATCACATAAACACTAAACCAAACGCACAACAAGTAACCAACACTGTCATTTTGTGTACCTCCTGATGGCTGAGAAGTCGCTCCAGATCTGCTGCCATGTTGTTTTTCACCTGTTCCAGAGCACTCCGCTCTCTCCTCAGAGAACTGAGGTCATATTCAAACAGACAGAGAGACCAGATCTTGCGTTAATAGGGAAAAAAAAGATTCTAGTAAAATATTAACATTTCTTAAGTACAATTATTTAAAGTAAATAATACAAAAATATTCTTTATGAAGCAGATATTCATTGTAAATTAGATAGCTTTAGTTTTTTTAAATTGCCCTTTAGTGTTGGGTCAGAAGATGGTAAACACAGGATCAGATGTGCAGGTGTGGTATGCACTGTAATTTGAATGTTGGCTCATTTGTCTGTATGCAAAAATAAACAAAAAGAATGCCATTCAGTCTAGACAAAACATTCTTAGCACTGAGAGCACAGACTGCTTAAATAAGATCATCAACGGCCAACCAGTAAATTAAAAAACTCACAAGCTCTGACTTTCAAAAGTATTTCTATCTCCCTCCAGTACTTTACAAATATTCTTTCCAGAGGCTCTGAGGCACACAAGCCGGGACTTTTAATGGAGATGGTTTAAGGCAAATCACCATGCAAATCTTCAAATAACAGATAGTGTCCCCACTGTTCACTAAAGACCAAAAAAAAATAAAGATTTAAACTTCTCACGGGTGGAGAGGAGCCCTTGCCGAGATACTGATAGCGGCCAATTTGAGATGTGAGAATTTGGAGTATCAGCAAACTGTTAACACTAGTGAAAAAACAGACATTTGTACAGATAAAGGTAGCAAGACTTCAGTACATCAGGTGAAAGTTCCCTGTGAGTTGTGCATCTGCTGCCAAACAGGTTAGCCTTGCAGACCCACAGAAAACTTTAACGTCTCTGACAGGAAAAGTCTGACAGCATTTTTTTTTTTTCCCCCTTCTTGTTCTTGTTCTTGCCCCAGGTGAGCGCTCAGTGGTAGCGCACAGCTAGACACAACCTGCAGTCTGTCGATTTGCATTTTCGTCAGGCTAAAATAGAGAGGGCACAATAGGGATTTAGATCACTGCCAGGTATCTGTAAACGTGCTCATGTGGAAATTGACATGCATGCATGCATGCATGCAGGTTTGTACACAAACATAATGGGCTAGGTGCAAGAGGGACAAAAGATGAAAATGGGAGATAATGATAAAGCTGAGATAACCGAGGGTGAGGAGGTGTGGGCTTGCTATTGTATCAAGTGCTTTACAAGATACAAAGTTTAACTAAACAAATTAGCAAAGAACGCATGGCAAGAAGGAGAGAATGACGTTTAGTTAAAAAGGTCATGAGTGAGGAGTTTTTTTTGTGTATTATGCAATGTGTGTACCTGACATCGCTCTCAAGCGAGGTGACGCGCTCCTTCAGTATGCTGAGCTGTGCATCCCTTTGTCTCACTGTCTCGATAAGGTAACTATAAGGTTGCTGCGTCTGCTGTAGCAGCTGGTTGACGGTCAACAACTGTGGGGGGGAAAAAAATGCAGTATGTGTAAACCTGAGCAATTACACAACAATTGCTTCACCTATGCGATGTTTCGGTTGATTCGTGTAAACCCAGACCCGGGAATATAGAAAATCCAACAGTACTTTTCTATGTTCATAATTCCATAAATTCTGACAAGATCTCCAACACCACAGGCTGAAATGCAGCCCCAAACCATGACAGAGCCTCCACCATGTTATACAGATGACTGTAGACACACACAGTTGTACCTCTCTCCTCCGTACATATTGAAGATGATTTGAACCAAAATTTTCACTTTTGGATTCATCACTCTGTAATGACTCTGACCTCTGATCAGCCTTTTCTCCCCGTTTCCTTTCCTTAAGAATGGCTTCTTCACAGCCACCCTTCCACCGAGACCATTTCTGATAAGACTTTGATTACCTGAAGGGTCTGATGCATCTCTCAGGTCTTGTTGTCAGGCCTTTCTCCTATTTCTCATTGACATAACTTTCAGATACTATTCATCTGCTGTTGATAGTATTTTAGGCCTGATGCTTCTTATGTCCTCCACTTGTCCCGTTTACTCAAAAATTTTAAGCACACACTGCACACCATGCCAAGATATGCTAAGTTTTCAGCTAATAGCTCTTTGGCAATCACCTTGTTGGTGTAAAAATACCATTTTATTCCTGTCAAACTGTGTTATCGTTGGCATTTTTCAAAGATTCAACTAAAGAAATGGGGGTGGGGATTGTGCTTTTATAACAGGCTGTTAGCAACAAAGAGCCTAAAGATGTAAAGTTCTTTACTAAGTTGTCTGTTATGTGCAGACACAACATTGGTTCATACCTTGAGCTCGGTGCCTGCATTACGCTTGAATGATTCATAGGTGAGTGTTAAAAGGCTTAAACAAAAACGTTCCCTGAACATGGTGAGGTACAAAGACTGGAGTGCTCAAGACCACTTAAAAAAAATACAAGACCCTCTGGCTCCTTGGATGCAAAATATAAAGAGACATGAGGGGTTAAGGGATCCTCTTTAAAAACTGATTTTACATGTGGCTGTTATAAAATAGCACAAATCTGTCAATAGTTTGCGAATGACGCAACAACTACATTCGTGGCATCTCTGATGTCATCAGGGGAAACTTGCCGGACCATAAAAGTTTAAATATGCCTTTATGAAAGCATATCTAAACTTTGTGAAGGAGCATTTAAAAATAAGCATAAATATCCCTGAGTTAGTATTATGCTTAACATTTGCTGAACCGTAAATGAAGTATGGGTGTTAAACATTAAACTGCTTTTACACCCAGCCAGTAGTGAGTAGAACTGGGTGGAGGCTATGGACAATAGTTAGTTAGTCAGGGCATTTGTGTGGGTGGTTTAGCAGTTAACACCCTGGGCCTTTCTAATGAAAAGGAAGTATAATTTTTCTTCTTCTTTTCTTGTATACTCAGTGAATCATGAGGTATTCCAGATGAATGCCAGTTGATCACAGCTGACAGTTGAATGGGTGGCTTATTTAAAATCTGCCCACTCTGGCTTGCACAACCTATCCTCTCATCAAGTTTATAATAATGAATGAGGAAAAAAAAAAAGAAAAAAAGAAACGAAAACACAAGCACATTTGGCTGACACAGCTTTCAGGCTTATAATTTCAAAACTTTCTGGAGGAAATTTGGCATTAGTGCACGAGTGGTGGACACGTGACTTCACACACACACTCGTATACAGACAGAATTCACACACTCTAAGTTTCAGTGTTGCACACTCATGCACATGCTCTGCCAAATACAACAAAAGCTCAATGGCTGTCACGGTTTTGGGCACTACTTCCCACCG
The DNA here is from genome assembly GCA_034780415.1 of Cichlasoma orientale. Lineage (NCBI taxonomy): Eukaryota > Metazoa > Chordata > Actinopteri > Cichliformes > Cichlidae > Cichlasoma > Cichlasoma orientale. The sequence continues at coordinate 8,725 of JAVDPK010022287.1, read as the reverse complement.
TGTCAACAAAGTTTGACAGGTATTATGATTAACTTCACATTCTTTTCATACAAAGTCTGTAATGCATTCTGTTTGTTTTTGAACAACCCGTCACTTTCGTCAATTCGCTTTAAAAGTGGAATTTGGCAGTTTCATTGTTAAATGTTAAAAGAAATAAATTAATAATACCATGAACAACACTTTATACAGGATGCAGTAGTTAAGCAACAACAAATCAATTTTACAGTGACTGTAAGCACCCTTTAAAACGAGCACATCCTTCTAGGTTCACCTTTTTAAAAAGGCGCCTGTGTGTCATTCCAAACATCCCAGAAAACTCACCACACCACTTCTGAGGACTTAGCCTGTGGCAGGTGCTTCTTTCTCTTCAGGCAAATTCAGCAATACTGAGATCCGGATTCACTGCGATGAACGCATTTGAACGTATTTGTCACGCTTGACTTTGTGAAGTACCTAAAACTTTTGCATAGTACAGCACAGAAGGTAGTGGAGATGAGAGAGTGGAGCCATCAAGGATGAGCCTTGTAATAAGGAAATAAAAGCCAGTAAATCATCGGGACTTGAACAGAAAAAGTGGCGTGAATGTAATCAGAGTTGCTGTAGGAGATTTGTGAAGGTGGAAAAACAAGTGTTTGCAGGTACTGACTTGAACTGCTTTGAAGTCTATTTCTTTAGAAAATAATATTTAATGATCTCACATTAATTGTGTTCTCCAGAACAAAATGCACACCTCGATATTGTATGTCGGGTGTTTACCTCTTCAGATATCTGTCCTGTTCTTGACTTGTGACTTTCCAGCTCTGTCCTCAGTGACGTATTCTGCCTCTCGAGCTGCAGCACCCTGCGGGCCAAGTGAACGCTGCGCAACAGCAACACAAAACGTTATGGCAATTTCAAAACATGACAAAAATCAGCATCTCCATCTTCTAGAGTCTGCAAATATGCAGTGAGATGAATTTGGCCTTTTTGGCTGCACATGGATGAGATAAAAATCAAAACAGATTTTAAAGTGGTATGATGCCCTGATGTTCTAACTTGGCATTTCATTTATGAGGCAAAAGACAGTGTGGGCGACAGCTATGTGTCACATTTAAAGCATATACTGCTAATTGTGTATTACCACTACAGCAGAAAGGGCATTCGAACTCAAATACAAAGAAAAGGAAAAAAATAATATATGCCAATATAAACGGTGCATGTTTTAAAACACTCAAAATGTTTTGCAAATCTCACGCAGGAGAGAAAAGCTTAAAACACCAACATTTTTGTTGCATCCTATGCTTGAAATGTGAAGTGCATCGCGTACTCTACCTCTGTTTTAGTCTTCTTTTGGCCGTTGTGGGAACATTTGCCCCGTAGCCATATGAGAACAAAACTCTCTCTGCTTCTTCTTCATTCTCAACTGGCAACCGATAAAAAACAAAAACTGGAATTAGAATATGCCTGTAGGGCATTAAGATAAACAAGTGCCAACATGTGCTTTATTTTCTTTTCATGCTAAGCTTACACATTTATAAATTAAAAGTTAGAATACTGTCGGTCACCAGTGCTACCCCTCAGCGTCCTGGCAGTAGAATCTTTAGGTGGTAATAAAAAAAAGCTGGAAGCACAAGTTCTAGAACACATAATTACACAGATCTCCGTAGATCTTAATGGGGTGCATATGAGCCTGAGTGACTTTATTCGCCATATCAATTCAACAGCAAATGGCTAAGCGAGAACCAGGAATAAGAAATGCTAAAATCATAATCAATATAAACCACTGAGAATACTAGAAGAACTAACTCATCCGAGATTTTTAGCAGATGCATCTATGGTATGAATTTGAACATCCTAGGTGACATCGTTCGAGTCATCCCGTTCACAAGATTTTCAGAAAATGTGACCTCTGACTTTGACGTCAAGGTCAGAGGTCAACCTTTAGGTCAAGGTCGCCAAGATTTGAAATCATCCAAGATTTTTTTTGTAGATGCATCTATGGTATGAATTTGAACATCCTAGGTGACATCGTTCGAGTTATCACAAAGTTGAAAGTTGGCTGCCCGCTGCCCGGCAGGGTGACAACAATACCCCCTCAGCGTTTTTGGGCTGAGGGGTAATAAACTGTATCAAGATTTTGTTGCCATCTTTCTGTCAATCTTATTAAAATACTGTATGATGTTATCATGTCATTCAGTCGAGTGCATTTGAGTGGTACCATTGCCCGTTTGCTTTTGTCTGTCCGACTTCACAGTTATGTGTTTAAAACACCGTCTTCCACAGCGCTATGCTATGCTCTTACTTTCAGCAGCCTGCATGGTGACATGGTCCAACTCTTGCTCGAGCTTTTCATACGTTTCCAGGCGAGACGCCTGCTCAGCATTCTGAGCCTGCAGCTCCGTCACCCGCTTCTCTGACGAAGTTTGTAGCCTGTAAAACTCCTGAGTGAGGAGCTTAGTGGCAGGAGCAGAGAGGGAGAAAGTGGTAATGGAAGGAAGGGAACAAATAAGTTACATTTTAAAACTTCTCTCTTTGTTTACCTGTTGGACTTTAAAAAAAAAAAAAAAAAAAAAAGAGTGATGACTATTTTTCATAGGAAAAATTGTACAGTACAGTACAAAGGGGAGTTCACAAGCAGACCAAGGAGAGCAGTTGCATTATGTATATAGCAGATCCACCATGAAATAATTAACATCGAAAGGCTAATAAGTACATTTTCACCAATCAACTCCAGCCCAAGTGTCCTCCATGGTGCTGTTGCAAAAAAACAGATCATGTTACAATTTTAAAGCCCCCATTTTGCATTAGGCTAATGGGCGGATGAGTTTTCCTATACATCTAGAAGAAATAATACCAACTGACTCTTCTGAACCCCCTCAATTCCCAGCGCTCCCTATCAAATGAATGCCCATCTGATATTCTTTACTTTGTTTCTTTCAATCTCCCTCCTTTATAAACAGATCTTATTCTCTCCAGTTACTTCAGTGGTTCCATTCAATTACACTTTTTTTCATATAGCACCAAATCACACCAACAGTAGCCTCGAGGCATTTTATGTGCTAAGGTATAGACCTATATTTTACCTGTACATTTCATATGTGGTTGCAGACAGAAATGCATAGTAAAGAAAGACTTGTAGGGAACCAATACAAACGCCAGTGGCATCATTATACTACTGTTTTTGCATTATTAAAGTGTCATTATTTACCGACATTATTAAAGTGGCATTAGACATATTATAGACTGATTCCCCCTATTTGAAGCATTCTGTCTCAAGTGCTGCTTGAAAATGTTAATGTTGTCCCTACAAATCCACTTATTAACCCATCCAAGTGCGTACAGATGCGCTGTTCAAAAGACCACCTGAGGACAAGTTGGATCCCACCACAGTTACACCCACTCACTCTAACTGCAGCTGACTACATTAGACATACAGGCACTCTTGCACCCTTTGGATAATACCACACCGTTTGCTCCCTTCCTGATTTCTTTTTTTTTTTTTGCATGCTTGTCACACTTTTATGTTTTAGATCATCAAAAAAATTCTAATATTAGACAAAGATAATCCGAGTGCATACAAAATACTGTTTTTAAATGATGATTTCATTTGTTAAAAGAAAAAAAAGCTATCCAAACCCTGGCTTATGCTCTTTAAACCCAGTAATTGGTTGTGCCACCCTTGGGGGCAAGAATTACAGTCAAGCCTTTGCAGAAGTGAGCCACATTGGAGGATCTAAAGCGTCTCAATCTGATTTAAGTCCAGTCTTTGACTTGGCCATTCCAAAACCTTCATTTTGTGTTGTTGTTTTTCCCCCCACAGAGACATTCTGAGGTGCTGGTGTGTTTCTGATCATTGCCCTGCTATATAAGCCAAGTGCGCTCAAGCTTCAGGGCACGAACTGATGCCCGGACATTTTCCTTCAGTATTTTCTGGTAGAGAGCAGAACTCATGGTTCCATCAGTCAATGACTTTGTTTCTCATTTGTTCTTGAGTTTCTTGAGATCGTGGTAGATGTGTTGCTTTTTGACATCTTTTAGCCTACTTCACTTTATCAGACAGGTTCATGCCTGGGTGTGGCTAGTGAAATTGAACTCAGCTTTCCAAAAAATTTGGTTAATTCATGATTTAACTGGGGGGGACTTCACATAAGGCCAGGTAGGTTTGGAGAGCATTTTTCTCTAAATAAATGAAATGATTAATTTAAAAAAAAACAAAAAAAAACTGTATTTTGTATTTACTCAGATTATCTTTGTCTAATATTATAATTTGTTTGATGATCTGAAATATGTACTTGTGACAAATATGCAAAAAAAAAAAAAAAAAGAAATCAGGAAGGGGACAAATACTTTTTCACAGCACTGTAAGTGGCGCTGCCGTCAGCCTGAAGTCATGACGAACGGTTTCATGCTCGTCTTTTTGATCACAGCTGACTTTTCTGGGAAGCTCTGGAGATCAATATTGTAATTTTTCAGATTAAACACAGAATAGCTGCCTTTACATACCTTTACCTTAACGATACAAATGCTCAAATGCAGCTTTTAAGATAATGAAATAAATAAATAAGGGATTGGCTAGATAACAATTAATTAATAAAAATGAAGACTGTGTAATTACAGTGTTTATGAATACCTAACATGTATAATGAAAAATTTAAACCCATTTTTTCCCATTGGATTCAATTCAATGAGCAACAAACTACAAAAATGTTACACAGACTTTTGCACAGAGTCTTAACGTTAATAAAATGTTCCATCAGTGTAATGAAATAATGGGTTAACATGTTGAGACCTAAGGCGCATTTTGTTCCTATTACATACATGATTGCATAAACTTTGTTTTTGTATTAATTTATTAGAAACTCTTTCCTTTTACCATTTACTGCTCTTCATTATCCCACATTTACTGGATAATTGGATGAGGAGGAAAGAGGAGTCAGTCAGAAGAAACAGAGAGCGAGACAAAAAAAAGCCTTTCATTCACTTTGTTATTAAAAAAAATTAATTAAGGATTTCTCTCCTTTCTTGATCACATGATCAGAGGAGAGATGAATAACAGGAAGGTGCATCCAGACATCAAGGACAATCTGCACTTAGTTTACTTCTTGTGTGAGTGCGCTTGATTCATTGGAGAGAAATAAGAACGGAGCCACTGGAGCGATTTATGAAGATGGATAGCCGTGTTCATTTTTAAGTACTATGGATGGACTCGATTTTAGGCTTCAGCTGTGCATATTTGGTTGTAATAATGCATATTATTGTTGTACCAAAAGAGCAACTTTTCTCCTGTCTTTCATAGACAGGTCGTTTTTGACTGCCTAATAACTGGGAGTAGACTAAAGGCCCAACTTTGTCATCAAAGAAGCAGTCAAGGTGGCAATCTGAACAAGATAATCTTAAATTAGACCACAAAAGAGAGAATTTTCAAGTCGTGTTTAATTCTCTGTGACGAATGCCCCACAGACCTCAACAGGATGTACTGAACCTGCTTTTAAGAAATGCTAGGAGGAATAAGTGACTCTAATCAATCATCCAAATATCCTCCATAATTATGTTAATGCAGCAAAATGTGATCTATCCATATAGGAACACCAGCTGCACTTGTATTATCGATTAGACCACCTGTGTTGGATTTTCTTAACTTTGAACCAAGAAGTAACATGAACTCAAGCAGAAAGTAAAACTCATACATTAGTAACTGGGTACCCCATACTTTTGGTCTGAGTACCTCTAGCTTCTTCTGTTGTTTCTCACACTCCACCTGGCACTGGGCTAGGGCTTTAGCCGTCTCATCCTTGACCATATTAGCGCGCTCAGCTTCGAAGGAGCGCAGCTTGGCCTGGTTGGACAGTTCTGCCACCCGGCTGTCAGTACCCAGCTGGAGCTGACGGAACCTAGAGGAAGGAGAGGTGGCGATATCCACATAGTCAGACACCTCACTGGATATTAAATTGAACAGGCGTATTAAAAGAGTGGCACAACATGTTTTGGTGCAGCGAGATTATGTGGACATCTCTAGGTAATAAAGGTGCACAATGTGCTTCTCATACAAAGCTGTAGGCCAGTGGTTGAGCTCAGGCATGCCTGGTGGTTTCAAAGAAATGTTGCAACATTTTGTGGTACATTTCTTGAAGACATGTTCCTTTGGGAACTGGCAAAGAAGCGATCATTTGGTGTACCTCGACTACACAATGTGAAATTTTGCATCTACAATAATACACAAAGTCATCAGGCAGGAAATCACCTCGTTGCAGCGCACCATTTCCCAGCGGCGCTCGCAGCAGTATTTGGTTTTGTTTGCTCTATAGTGATCAAGTTGGCAGCAACGGAAAGGTTTTTTTCTATTTAAGTAATTACCAATTAGAAAAGAAGAAAGACTGAATGTGTTCTACGGTTCGTTTTTGTATGACGGATACACAATATAAAGACATTTGATTTGAAGAAAGAAAGAAAAAATGGATCCAACTTTCTATGCACACAAATGCAAAGACATAAACTGGTTGGTTCATTTAATCTTTCAAGTCATTTATCAGGGTGAAACAGCAATTGTATCCTAATGAACTGAATATCATGTAAGACTAAGAAATAATTAAAGATATCACTTTGAGCTCTGGGAAATTATAAATGCCATTTTTTTTTGTGACTAACTGAAAACATCAACTGATCGAAATCAAAGGACAACGAGAACAGGCAACAGTTTCAAGCTCACTTCTCCCTGGGCAGTTTCCAAGCATGCACACACAGACCCCATCAAGTCATGGAGGTTGGTTGGATAATATTAATAACTCGATTACAGCTGACCTGATAAGATTTCATCATCCATAGTGCGCAGGCCTGAGCTATGCGCTCACAGTGATAGACATGTACACATGGTGGGCATTTTATGCCTTCTTTTATTCATTGCGGCTGCAATGTGGAAGCAAAGAAGTAAAAAATTCCACAGGAAAAAAAAAAAATGCTACCTTTCCAGGTCGTCATTAGCTATGTTTATTCTTGCGCTTTCAAGTGCCAAATTGGCAAATTTATGACCGTAGCAGATAAGAGAATGTGACACTCGGGCTCCCCGAGGCAGCTTTGCTGCACTAAATTTAAGTCTGTCGGGATGGTGAAAATGGCAAACTGCACTCAACACTTAGCCTTTGTTTTGGACAATCAGATCGCTAAGATTCGAGCTGGCCCTTTAGGCTTAAATTAACTGACGCCATTTCAGGCTTCTCACCCTCATTCTTTGCCCCAAAAATAGGGGCATGCGTGGGGTTAGGGGTTAAGGGCTTGAGGCTAGCATCTGTCATTGCTGGCTTGCGATGTGATGTTGAGAGGGAATGTGATCGCTGCAGAGAGAGTCCAAGGAAGAGTGAAGTGACTTTGTGTGTGTGTGTGTGTGTGTGTGTATGGAAAGACTAACAGCTGGTGGTTTGGATGTAGAGAAATGCATGGCATGTAGTAGTAACCCAGGACTGGGACACTACTACTGCTGCTGCTGCTGCTGCTGCTGCTGCTGCATAAGTGTCTCTGTCTGTCTGTTGCTGAGACGGTTAAAGTGAAAAAAATAAAATAAAACAAAAATGATTTATGAACTAAGAAATGAGGCTCTTGGATGCTGCAGGAAAACATTTCTCCACATAAATAATACGCTTAAAATGCGCTTTTGAAAATGAGCGTGAGTCTTGAGAAATCAGGTGCAAAGACACACACACCTCGTGACTAATAACACAAGTATGTACCTAAAGTATTTATGTGCTGGCGTGTGCATCGGTGCTCACAATGTATCTACTGCAATTTCCATGCAATGTTTAAAACTTCCTACAAGGCTGTGGCCCAGAGGCACCTTTCCAGGCTATGCTGAGATGGCCTCTGTGGCCTGGAGCAGAGACAGAGACTGGCTGCTCAGCCAGTGAGTGTGGAAAAAATTAATAAAACAACAACAACTAAAAAAAACAACAACTTTTTTTTAAATACCTAGAAAATCTGGGGAAAAAAACCCCACATAGGTCAAAACATTATAATGCAAGAAAAAGCTCATTACTAAACTCACTCTCTCTGAGGAGCAATTAAAAAATCTGTTTATTCCCCCCAACACATACCATACAGTAATCTGTGTCATTCTGACTTCAACCTGTGCTGTTTCACCCCTAACAGGCCAGGACAGTGTTTGCTCAGTACCTCTTGATACGACATAAACTCTGACTTCCAAGCAACCTTTTGATCACTCAGTTACAGCAAAGCCTTCATGTGATCTTTAGTAAGAGATGGTAAACCACAGCCACCAAAGTCCTGCCGCACCCACAACATTTGCTAATGACAGACACCCACTGGCTCGCATATCAGCGTCAAATCAAGAACAAGCTCACAGCTTACAAGGAAGCAGAAGAAACACAGCGAGAACTTAGTCTTTAAATAAGCACAGAGATCACGCCGGCTTTATTAACCAAACTCGTTTTGGCTTACGCACACGAGCGCACACGCACGCACGCACGCAAGATCCAATGAGTTATGCAAATGAATTCCAAACATTACATGGTTAACAAAGACAACAAAGAATTGTTCCAGATGGCCTCAGTTGCCCTCAGGTGGAGTTTGTTAAACAGCCAACACTTAGCGCAGCAATTATAGTTGTAGACTGTTAATCATAGAGGAGTTCGCAAAGGCGCTACCCGTCACGCTGACGATCCTCATCATGTCGTTTCACACCAGGAAACAAAACCATGTTTCAGGAGTCTAAAGCAACTACGCGTGTGCGCCACCGTGG